>MU392708.1:0-99342 GCA_022578505.1 Nemania abortiva
AATAAACAATTTTTATTAATATATAAAAATTTATTTTATTATAAAAATATAAGCTTAAATAAAATTAGTAATAATTAATAATAATTAATAATAAAGCTAAATATATAAATAATATTTTAAAATTTATTAAAAAAAAAGCAAAAAATATTTATATTTTATTAATAAAACATTTTTTTTAGCTATAAAATAAATAGCTAACCTATATAAGTATAATTATAAATAAGCTTAAGGTGCTAGGCTATATAAGGTATAAAGGCGTTCGGTAGTCACTAGGGCCGGTCTGAATCTGCAAAGGTATGGCGGTAGTGCTGGCGTCTAGATCTATGCTAGCGTGACAGCGTGTAGATAAGGATCTACACCAGGTAGAGACCCATCCAGTAGAAAAGAAGATCGAGAAGGGTAGGTCTAGATGCCGTAGGAAGGGTCCTGGGGAAACTGGGTTTTTTCTCTGATCAGCTAACTATGACTACTACAGTTAGGTAACTATTTGCACTCGGTTGCAATTACTTATATGATACATATAACAATTAGAAACTCCAGCATGTTAATTATAACTGTAGCTAACAACGTTTCTTAGCATTTGTGGTGCTACCGGGCAAATGATCCTTTTCAACATGAGAATACGTGTTATATACATATATTCGGTAAATACGACTATATCAACTGGTGCTTCCAAGGTACCTGATTGATGCATATATATAGGTATCCCGTACAAACACTACCTTATCAGTTTATCGGCACTGGCATCCGCCGAGAGGTACCTACCTACCTGTAGTACATGTAACTTATGAGTATGTATTTTTGACTTATATCAGACGAACGTACGTAGGCAACTCCCTTTAAGAGAGTAGGTACAGTGAATGCTAAGTAAACACTGCCACAAGGCTGTTGTTCTCGCTGAACATGAATCATAATGTCTCATGTACTGTGACTCATCCAATTAGCAGCCTTGCCTGCGTGCAAACTGGAGTTCTGACCCACAACCGCCACCACGACGGCATCAAATATCAAACTGCAGACTTAGTCATACATACCTACCAACATATGTGAAATACGTATTCATTGCATGGCCACGATCTTTTTTATAGCGTCTCCCAGCCCGGTGTTACAGGTGATTTCCCTAGATTTCACACCTTTTTTTTGCGACGGCTGGTAATACTCTCTTTCATTCCTTTCGGATCCGAAGTCGCTGTATTTCAAAAAGCGCACACTACCTATCTAAACATCTACAGCAGTCCTTCAGACTCAGTGGCCGTCCCCTTTAAAGCAACGAAGCTGATGAATCCAATGGCAAACGAAGAGGCTGCTGGCACACGGCACAGTGACCCGTCGAGAAGCCGGGGCAGGCAAAATCGAGGTGGGCGAGCTTCAAGGGCCCGGGGAGGCCGGGGCAGTCGCCGAGGAAACTCTCAGGCCACAGAGGGGAGCAATGAGCAACATGGAGCAGGTACGGCAACCACAGCGCCTGCAGTAGATCAGCCGGCATCCCATCCTAGCCGAGATGGTGATGCACCGCGTGGAAGAGACCGGAGAGGAGGTAGGGGTTTGAGAAGGGGGCGAGGTGCCGCTGGTAACGGACAGAGAACAACTATTGCGGCAAGCAGGGCGTTCGGCGGTCACCTCACGGAGGAAACAGGAGCTGAGGGCGAGAGCAGTGAAACTCCTACGACATTGAACGCCAGTGCATCTGTTTTTGTGCCAGGCCAGGCGTTCGCACAGTCGAGGTATGCAATAATATGGCCCAATAGTGCACTGTTCATACGACTAACTGGGATACAGCACTGGCGGGGCAGATAGCACTCCCCGCAAGGTCGTTCGTCGGCCATCCAAATCTAGTGCCCCCGATCTTCCTACGAGGATCCATGAAGATATCAGCAACGGGCAATATGAATGTGTCATCTGTACTAATGAAGTCTTGCGAAACTCACGGATATGGTCTTGCTCGATATGCTGGACCGCCACCCACATGTCATGCGTCAAAAAATGGTTCACAAATAGGACGAAGCCACCCGATCAAGAGCAAGAGCAACAGCCGCAGCAGCAGGTCTGGAGGTGTCCCGGTTGCAATTCAACTATGAACGACGAACCCGGGGTCTACCATTGTTGGTGCGGCAAGGAGATAAATCCCAAACCGGTCGCGGGCTTGACTCCTCATAGCTGTGGCCAAACTTGTTCCAAACCGAGGGGAACATGCCCCCACCCATGCCCTTTACAGTGTCATGCAGGGCCCTGTCCGCCGTGTCTCTTGATGGGCCCGAGCCAACCGTGCTTCTGCGGGAAGAACATATCAACCAAACGATGCAGCGAAACCGATTATACCCAGGGTTGGAGCTGCCGCGAACCATGCGGTGATCTACTTGCTTGCGGAGAACACGAGTGCCAAAGGGAATGCCATCCTGGCCTATGTGGTAGCTGCGAAGTCCCAGTCGCATCCCGTTGTTACTGTGGGAAGGAATCCATGGATATATCTTGTGACAGGCTCGGAGACAAATTGGAGTCATATGATTTTGAACGGATACGGGCAGAAGATGGTACGCCTGGACGCGAAGACGAGGAGCAGGTAGCCTGGTTCTTTGGCTCTTTCAAATGCGGCCGTCCCTGCGGTAGGCCTTTTGATTGCGCCAAGCACAGCTGCCAAAGAGAATGTCATCCGCAGGATGAGGCTCCAGCTCACTGCCCATTTTCTCCCGACGTCGTCACACACTGCCCCTGTGGCAAAACACCGATTTCCGATATCACAGAACCCCGGAAGTCTTGTCTGGACCCCATCCCTAGTTGCGGCAAGGTCTGCAACAAGCGCCAGGAGTGCTCCCATTACTGTCAGGATACCTGCCATAGCGGACCTTGCCCAGAATGCGATCAAGAAATAGAACTTGATTGCCGTTGTGGCCGCACTAAGACGGCCGTAGCCTGTAATGATATTGACAATCATCACCCACTATGCGACAAGGTCTGCCGGGTTCAGCTCAACTGCGGCAGACATGAGCACGGTGTGCGCTGTTGCCCAGCAGAGAAACGGGCGATCGAGCGAGTAACAGCCAAACGAAGGAACAAGAATTCCGGGTCGTTGAATGAAGAGTTCGAGGCCGAGCATATTTGTATCCGGCCGTGCGGTCGGGAGCTCAAATGCGGAAGGCATCATTGCCAGCAGCTGTGCCATCGAGGTCCCTGCCCTTCGTGCCTAGAAGCAATCTTTGAGGAGATTAGCTGCAACTGTGGAAGGACTGTCTTGCATCCCCCTCAGCCTTGCGGTACGAGAGCTCCGGATTGTCGGTTTGACTGTACGCGGCCTCGACCTTGTGGACACCCTCAGGTAAGCTACCCGTGTATAAGCCGATAGCTACATATGTGGCTATCGTACTTTTCTCCAGATATCTTTCGGCGTATACTGACGCATCGTGTTTATATCTAGGTGTCTCATAATTGCCATCCCGATGATATAGCCTGCCCTAAATGTCCCTTCTTAATAGAGAAACGATGTGTTTGTGGCAAAAAGACGCTGAAGAACCAACCCTGCTGGTTTGAAGAGCCGAAATGCGGCCTGCCATGTGGCAGAAAGCTTAAATGCGGGTATGTGCACGTCTTCTAATGCCAGCTAAAAATTGCCTACTAAGATGATTTTAGGACTCACTCTTGTAACAAACTCTGTCACCGCCCCGGAGCCTGCGAAGATGAAGGCATCTCAGGTTCCCATTGCCAACAACCGTGTGGCAAGACACGTAACTGTGGCCATCTAGATACTGCGCAATGCCACGCTCCGTACCGTAAGTTGGAACTAGGACCAGCATATTGATTACAGCTAACGGAAAAACCAGCATGCAAAGAGGATACACCTTGTCAAGCCAAAACATTCGTGACCTGCGAATGCCAGCATAGGAAACAGGAGGTCAGATGCCTAGCCACTAAAGCTCAACCTTCACCTCAGCGGCCGCTGCTAAAATGCGACGACGAGTGCCTCCGTCTACAGCGAAATGCTCGTCTAGCCACCGCCCTTAACATTGATCCACAGACACACACCAATGACCATGTGCCATACTCAGATATGACTCTAAAGCTTTACAGAGAGAACCCGCAATGGGCGCAGATCTACGAGCGGGAATTCCGAGTGTTTGCAGGAGACCCGACTGAGAAACGATTAAGATTCAAGCCTATGAAGGCGCACCAACGCGCTTTCATTCATTCACTTGCCGAAGATTTCGGCTTCGATAGTGAAAGCAGCGATCCGGAACCCCATCGACACGTCTGTCTATTCAAGACGCCACGATTCGTGTCAGCTCCCATGAAGACACTGGCCCAGTGCGCCAAGATTCGTGCCAGTCAGGATCCATCGACGCAGCAGTCTACTGTTGCCAATGATGCTACTACTATACCTTACAACGCATTGCTTTTGACAAACCCTCAATTTGGTCTAACGATCGAGGAGTTAGATGCTGCTCTCAAACATGAATACGCGGCTCATCCCACCATGAAGCTTCACACGAGCTTCTTGCCATCTGACGAGGCCGTGATCAAGGGATCAGGAACGTGGACTTCGCAGACGCTCGAGGCTTCACTGACTGCTCTGAAATTAACTCTACAGCAGACGGTCAAACGTCTTAAACTCGCAGATAACGTGTTTCTGTGCTCGGTCGACGATTCACTAAACGTGCTACGACGCGAGGGGGCCCAGGCCCAAGGCGAGGGGGGTTGGAGTGCTGTGGTTGGTAGATCTGCCGCTCGACCAAAACCCGCCGGCCCCTCGAGTACTCCCGCCTCGGCCCCGCTTCGCAGTAAGTTTGTCGCACTCAGGAAAGAGCCAAAAAAGAAGGTCGAGGAAGAACCCGTAGAGGACGATTGGGAGGCTGCAGCAGAGAAATTGGACGACAGTCCGGATTCTCTCTAAGTATCTGGTTTGGTTATGGTGTTAAGCTGTCATGCCATATTGACTCAGTCACCACAATAAGATATGTAGCCGTAGACGGGTGCTTCAAGCATACCTCAGAGCTCCTCTATATCTGTACAATTAGATAGCCTTCTCGAGATTTAAGTTTCTTTTGACACATGGTTGCTGTGAATTGATAAAATTGACTTAGTAACTCGGAATATACACACAAATTGACCGGGTAATGTGTCCGGGACTCGGGAATGAGTTAATGCTAAATGAGGAAAAGCCGAGCGATGACAATAGCTGACTCCTGACCGTGAAACCGAAACTATGACATACCTATGTTCAAAGCTCTATTACCCCGTAATGCAAGAGAGAAGGCTCCACTACTAGCCACAAAAATCATACAACCTCAAATATCTAACGTGAACTTCGGATATGACAGAATAAATTGGGAATATCGCGTCAAACACTGTTCCGCAAAGTCTGGGCAAGTATCGCTTGGTATCCGAACTGTCATAAGCTTAGAGGGCTATCTCGAGCGACTTGCAACGGCAAGATCTAACCATTTTGATCTTTCAAGTTAACACTAGTCCACTATTTTCAAGTAGATCAACCACAGCCTCGTGACCACTGTTAGTAGCCCAGGATAACGGCGTCCAGCCGCTCTTGTCTGCCAAGTTGACATCGACTTTGCCACTTTCAAGCAGTAGCTTAACGACAGTTTCGCGATCTCTTTCGGCAGCCCACGAGAGAGGTGTCTGGCCGTCCTCATCTGGTAAATTGGCATCGATATTACTACTTTCAAGGAGTAGTTTCACAACAGGTCCATGGCCCTTTCTAGCAGCGACCGACAGAGGCGTACTACCATCCATGTCTGGTAAGTTAGCGTCAACCTTACTACTATCAAGCAGTAGCTCAACGACGGCTTCGTGACCCTTTCTACTAGCCCACAATAGCGGTGTCTGACCCTTATCGTCAGCTAGGTTAGCATCGACTTTACCACTTTTAAGAAGTAGCTTAACAGTAGCCTCGTAACCATTTTTCGCGGCGAACGACAATGGTGTTTGGCCGTCCCTGTTTGGCAAGTCGACATCGACACTACTAATTTTAAGCAATAGCTTAACAATAGCTTCGTGGCCATTTCCGGCAGCATACGATAATGGAGTCCGACCGTTCTTATCCTGATGGTTGGTTTTGACCTGACTATTCTCAAGTAGTAGCTTAACAATGGCTTTGCAGCCACGCTCGGCAGCAAATGATAGCGGTGTCTGGCCATGACGATCTGCTAAGTTGATATCGATATCCCTATCTTTAAGTAGTAGCTTAACAAGAGCTTTGTTGTCGCGCTCGATAGCCCGTAACAACGGTGTCCAGTTGTTGTATGCTAAGTTGACGAAGACCTTGCCACTTTCAATAAGTAGCTTGAAAACAGCTTCATGACTATTATCGACAGCCGAAAAAAGTGGCGTTTGACCATCATTGTCCGCTAAGTTGGCATCGATCCCGTCAATATCCAACAACAGTTTAACAATGGCTTCGTGGCCCTGTATAGAAGCCCACAATAGCGGCGTCCGACCACCCGAGTCCGTTAAGTTGGGGTTAACCTTGCCACTCTCAATAAAAAGTTCGGCAGAAATCTTATCGCCATTCTCAGCCGCGGCTAGCAGTAGTGGGCTAAGTAGATGTTCCAATGAACCGACCTCATGCCCCTTCGGGAGTAGTAACTTAATCAGAGCTTTCTGCCCACTGCATAGAGCATAAGTTAGTGGTGTCCCCCCAATGTTATCCATTGAGTCGACACAAGCTCCCTTTTTAATGAGCCGTTCGGCGATGGCCACATGGCCATTCCGAGCAGCGTATAGCAACGCGGACCGACCATCCTTATCCTTTGCTTCGATATCGGCTCCTCTGTGGGGCCATTGTTTAGGGCTGAGAATCAAACGACTCTTGAGCAACAACTTCACGATGTTGTCGAAACCTTTTTCTGACGCCCAAGAAAGTGCCGATCGTTGATAAGAGCCATCACATATGTTTATTTGACTCCTGTTTGATTCGAGTGAGAGCTCTACTAATTTCCGAAGTCCAAAGTAGGAGGCAATCATTAAGGCTGTGAAATTCCGAGGGAAGTGCCCGTGCGTGCTTTCCCAGTAGACCCTAAACCAAATCGGACAACGTACTGAGTCAGCATCGCAAATCTTTAACGACGATTTTGTTACCGCATTATCTTTGGTACTTGACATGCGAAAGTGGGCAGGCCAGTTCTTGGCAGAATAGTCGAGGAGGATGTGGCGGCTAAGGTGATCAGAGGAGGTTGGGTTCTCGTCGGGGGAGGGGGTCTCAAATTCAACAAAAAGTAAGTGCCAGATGCAGATTTGCAAGAGGATACAATGAGACTCTCGTGCTATGAAAGAAGATTTCCATTCAAAGCGACTGTCGAGGCTCTTTCGTCCATCTGCGGTGCCATCCTGAACCAGGAATTCTTTTGCGGTCTGATGTAGGAGATATATCTTCGAATCAATAATAGCTATAAAGAGCCCACAGAGGTCTCTTGCGTACTCACGGAAACGCTCCTCTAAAAGGGGTTCGAAGCCCTTGTTCCACGGGTGATTTGCTCGGAGGAATAAGGCTAGCTCCATCTCTGACAAGGTTAAGGGCCTTGCTGCTGCAACGACAATGTGCAACAGTCTCCTGGCTTCTTTGGAATCACAGCTCTTGGCCAGAATTCTTTCGTAGGCTTCGTCAACAGTCTGTGGGAGCTGGGAAGTGGCTTTGTATATACCAGCTTTATCGAGTTTGATGTCGTTTTGGACTACGTCGAGCGTGAGATGAGCCCATATATAGGTGCGATTAGGAACACGCAGAAGCTCTTTTAATAAGATTTGTTCCTCGGCGCATTTAAGTTTTAGAATATTTCGGATGCTCCGGACTTGAGCTTTGATATAAATATCGATCTCTTTGGCGATTTTTTTCATCTCGTCCTCATTTTCCCCGCTTAAGTGGATAACAGGAAGCCCCGGAAGCTCGAGTGGTTCGAAGCCCCGTCTGATATTGCCATAAGGACGACTTGTTAGGAGAAATTTTAAATTTGAGTTATTCCTCGTGCCATAGAATTTTTGCAGGTATCGGGTGAACTCGGATCGTCCTTGTTCTTCGCATTCGTCGAATGCATCAATGATGCATACTATCTCGCCGGCGTTCTCATCACGGGAAGCCGTAACAAGAATGTCCCAAAGCTCACCAAATGACCCAGTAAGATATTCTTCACCGGTTTCAAACCTCTCAACAATATCATTAGAGAGCAGGACCTCTCTTTGTTTAAAGAGTTGATGCAAGATGCAACAGAGGGCGCCACTCGCGCTCCTCTGGTCAGTGAAATCGTCCTTGAAGAAGAAATAACAAGTCGTTCTCAATTGGGTAGTCGGTAGCTCAGAGTCAACGAGGTGTTTTACTAGAACAGATTTTCCACACCCGGGGTCTGCGGAGACCCAGAGCATACTCGATGATGTACTTGTCCGCCACCGATCATAGGATGTGTGACTTACGAACCACTCACACGTCCCTGGAACTCGATCTGGGTTCCTTTCTTTCCTGTCTCGGTAAGGTGAAGTATAGAGCATCTTGAAGATAGCTCCTTTCCGAGCCGGGTCTAATGGCGCAGTATCTATGGGAATCGGGGCATGATTTTGAGGAGGTAAAACGGGCGGAAATTCGTTTTCTATATCAATTTTAGCTGAACTGATCGTCGTTGAACTTTCGAGACCTTCTCGGTAGAGCTGGAATATAGGTAGACATTGGAAATTAGAGCATGGTAAATTACAATCAAGAAATTCGGTGCTTATTAAAGTATATCCACTGTAAGACAAGGCTTACTTACCGACATTCCAGATTTCTAGGATAGCTTTCGTAGTAACTGCGGCGGTCGCGGCCGCATAGCTTTGGAATCTCTTGTTCTTGTGGCTATCTGCGTAGTCACATACGCTCTTGATAATTAAGCAATGGGGAAATGTTTCCCATAGGCCTGCGCCCTCCATCTCGAAGGCGATGACTCCATCCTCAGATGCCACCTTATCCCGCTCTTTCCCGGATTTCATTACCGAGTCACCTGACGCAAAAAGTCCAAAATGGATAACGGGCAGACCAGAAGGAGGCATTGACCGCACACGAGGCACTAACTCCTGTTCATCGCATCCGAGCTGTTCGCAACCGAGTCTGAGAGCCTCGTCACATGCGACGGCCTCGCTCTTACATTCTGAGCATCCCGGGTGCCCATGGTGTTTATGCTGGTATGTTGGATTGAATAGTCTGTCTTCAATCGCTCCGGGATATGTTGCCGTGTTTCCTGGCTCTTGTTGCAAGTCTCTGAGATGCTCGAGCATCCGTTCTTCCAACTGGCCTAGGGCCTGACTAGTTTTCAATTTGGTCAAGAATCCACGAATTAGAGGGCCAGGCCTCGGCAGGTTATCCCGGACGCCACCTTTCCGCCTAAACTCATCAGGATATTGACTTCCAAAGTCATATTGGATAATGCCGTCGCTAATCACAACGTCGCCCATAAGGATTTCTTTGTCTAGAGATTCCCCGAATGGTACGCCGCCGCAAATACCAACTACCAGGGCAAGCCTAATCCCTTTATAGCATGTACGGAGGAATGCCGCCGCGGTTGCAGCCGCAACTTTCCCTATATTATGCAAGTGTACTAAGACAACGTTGTGGCCACCGATAGTGCCGACTGAGTACGTGTTAGTGTCTTCGGGTGCCTGGTTGTATGCCTTGTTATCCCAATGGATGTCAAACAAGGCTGCGACAGCCTGTGCCTCTAGAGTCAGGGCACAGATGATGGCTATCTTAAAATCATGCTGGTTTGGCGGTAGGATGGGGTTTGCGGACATCTTCTTGTCGTACGCCAGTATCGTATTAGTCAAACCGCATACATATGCAGGGTTAATTGATCATGGTATAATCGTGGGGAAAAGTGGTAACGCCGTGGTGGCCATGGATCACAGGTGGCGGCCGAATGTGACATAAATACAGGTGTCACCCTCAGCCTACCAGCATTTCTACAAAAGTGAAATATTTTGATCGGAGAGTGGTCGTATCATTCGTGAGATCTATACGTGTATGCAACCTAACGTGTCATGGGTAGATGCCGATTGGGTATGACTTTAGTGTGGATGTTAGTGTACCAAAGTTAACAAGCAGTACCTAATCCCCTAGTACTCTATATACACGATAGGCTTCTAGATATTAGAAAACATATCACGTTCCAAGATGAAGTCCTCAATCTAGCATATTTTAGATCGATGGCATACAGCGGCGTACTTTATAGTTGAAATTCTTATTCTATTAACTTGTCAAAATTGTGATAGCTGAATATAGTAGATACTGCATACGCTAGGTAATCTCCGGGGGCGGAGTACCTACGTAGGTATGTACCCTTTATTTGAATTAACGATATTATCATCCACCAACTACAACAGAAATTAAGGGAGACTGGAAACGACTAAGTCACGATGAACAACTTCGGCGTAATCGAGCTCGCCAGCGCGAAAACCACCAACGCGCCCGGCTGGGCCTACGTCCCCGACAGACAACACCCCCTCCCCCCCAGCATCTCAACAACAACCTCAAACCGCAAGCGCGCGCGCAACGCAGCAAGCGGCGCCGCACCACTGAGTCTCGCCGACGCCAACGCGCGGCAGGAGACGAAAGCGCAGCGCGAGATCGAGATCCTAGACCGCGACAACGCGCGCGACGCCCAGGTCGCGATCCCCGCGAAGCCCAGCGGCGGTGGTAGTGGCAGCAGCAGGACGGCGGGGAAGAAATACACGCCCAATGTCCGCAAGATCCTGCAGTCGCAGAAGACGTTCGCGAACCACCTCGACGACTACGTCGCCCTGCAAGACGCGAATCCTAGTGGCAGCGGCACCCCGGCGACAGCTACAACAAGCAAACAGGCGCCTGCATCAACATCATCGAGGAAGCCCAGCGCGAAGCGAGAAGCCGGGGATATAGAAATGCTCGATGCCTCCGACCAAGGCCAACGGCCCCGAAGCACCATCCTAACACCCTACCCCCGCCCCCCTGCCCACCCAGAAGACAACAACCCGCTCTTCGCCTCGCGTCTGCCGTCGATACCAAGCGACGACGAGCTCCGCGCCCTCTTGGCCGCGCCGCCTCTAAGCTATCTCGAGGCTCGGGGGACCTGGCCGCCTACTTCCGGCGGGAGTGGACAGCAATATCCCGTGCGCGTGTTCTGTGCTGTTTGCGGGTACTGGGGCCGCGTGCGGTGCATGAAGTGCGGGACGCGGGTGTGCGCGCTGGAATGTCTGGAGACGCACCAGGAAGAGTGCATCACACGGTACGGATTATAGAAGAAATGGATTCAAAGGAATGGACTGAGCCCAACAGACAAGGGATCCAAGGAATACATTTGTAAGATGGCGTGCATTGCGGTTCATTTAAGATGGTCTTAGGTGACCTTTGGCGTTTTTTTCTTGGAACCAAGTTCACTACTCATAATAGGTGGCATGGGAAACGGTGGGACACGGAGTAATTAAAAGGATGATACCCCTATAAAATAATGAAAGGCATCTGCATGGTTTCCCGCGAGGGCAATCCTTATTGTTGGTTTTGATTTTATCTCTACTTTTTGCAGTCTTCTCAACTCGGTCTTTTCTCGCCGGGATGGGCTTCATTCCATTCCCTTGTAGAATCTTCATGGCATATGTACAGCAACAGCAAATATACAGCTTGGTTGGTCTGAGATCGACATAAATCACATCTGAAAAAGGTCCGCAAACGCCAGATGATAGTCTTCGCCTACACTTTTCCGTTCCCTAAGGGTATCTTCCACCCACATGCTCGCACGTACGAATTGAATACGAACAGTATTGTTGTCTGCTCCAGTTGTCCAGTCACAGTTCAATACTCGGTTTTTGTTTATTCCTTCTCTATTCTCGAATGTCTATGGTGACTCGAGGGTGAAGTCAACGTTGCCAGATGAGGCACCGCCGGAGCAGGTTCCGCTCATGCTGCCCGTAGGGCAGATAGCGCGTGCTGCTCTAACACACTGCTCCCAGCGACCCTTGGAGATGTTGATCGTGGCGCCTTTGGTGGCAGCGTTGAGTGTGAATTTGGCACTTCCAGACTGGCCGGTTGTAGTGGTAGGTGCGCCACCACACTTGGTAATGGAGCCAGCGATACCTCCGCAGATGCCTAGCTCGGCCACATTCTGGTCATGGAAGACGATCTTGCTGGGAGGATGTCAGCAAACAATGGAAGAGGTAACCTCGAGGGGGTATGGGTCAAAGGACAAGTGACAGATATAACTTACAGGTTAGGGTCAATGCACGTCACGTCACTCACTGCGGCTGGATTCACTTCTGTATTGGCTCGCAGGGCTAGGACTTCGAAGTGCTCATTGTCAACGGTGTAGCGTGGCCAAACGGGCGATGCAAAGGAGCAGGCGGCGCTGAAGAGAAGGAAGAGGGTAGAGTAATGCATTGTGTCGATATGGTTTGTGTGTCGGGTAGTTCCTATAGCTTTTCTTTTTTGGTTGACTCGGTTTGGATATCGCGAGTAGGTACGATGAGGTTCTAGAAGAGGCGAGAGGAGACGAGAAGGAAAGGCAAAAGGACTGGAATAGAACAGGAGCTGGAAAGAAAGGAAGCAGACGTCGAGTCTGATGGCGTCTGGCGGAAAGAAAGGAATAAATGACTGTGACCAGCAGCTGCAGAAGAGAAAAAGGAAGTAAGGAAAAGAGAAGTTGGCACGACACGACGTGATAACTCAGGTGCAACGAGTGGTTGAACAGAGGCAATCGCGAGGCGAAGCAAACAAACCCGGGGAGAGGTCAATTTTATGAATATGAGACAGGCCTAGGCCTGCCAGGGCTTAGACCCGCCAGGTGGGTTGACTGACTGGGTTGACTACCTGCTAGGAATGAATAACATGGGAAGGTGGAAGGTGCCGCCTAGGTATCTCCTCCCTGGGACAGAACCAACCCTGGGGTAGGACCTATATCATCATGGTAATACCTGTGGGACGATCTAGGTGCAACCCGGGTTTGCATGGAAGTAGAAATGGACCGCCGAGGACAGATTACAGCCGAGCACAAGGGCCGGTAAGACCACCGTCATGTTACGCTTAGTGTTCTGACCGTCCCGACACAATCAAGATCCCATAGGCGTGTGTTCCGTGACCCGAATGACCTGAACAGGCAGTCATCCCATTCCAGTACTCCCCCAAGTTGCACACTCAACTCTTCAGTGGCCCGACGGTGTTTCGGCGGCGAGAGCTAAGACAGCTTGGCAGGTCGGACCAACAGCAGTGGCGTTCCTGTACGTCCGGAGGTGGAGGCCGGGGGTGGTTCCTGGGAGTCGTAGTTGTGCACGACCTACTTGTAATAGATAGGATGATTTCAATCATTGTCTATGGCATGTCCTACCATAATAGGTCTAATCCGCTCCACTTCCATCACATTTAGATCTCCATGAAGGACAGCCGATCTTAAGCAATTCACTGAAAATCATAAGCAAACGAGGACCTTTCGGGCAGCTCGGAAGGGCCGTCTCTAAAGCTGGGAAAATGACAGCAAGTAGGATGTGAGGAAGTTGAATCTGAAACGCGCGAGTGGTGATCGCAGGGGCCGGGGAGCTGGTAGGGTGCGCAGATAACTCAAATGGGGTGTATACAGCTCAACTATCGGCAGGGGTGTCAGAATAATTAGAACATGATTGGTGGATTTGCATCTCTGCTAATATATCCACATCCCCATCTCAAAAACATGAAACGCACTACCTAACAGTGAAAGCCCTACGGGTCGGTCAGTGGATAAAGATAGTGTAGGGTGCCTATGGGCGTTTAAGCATCGCCACTGCTTTGCGAATCGATGAGTGGCTTTTACTTAGTATAGAACGTTAACTAAGTAGGTATGCTTAGTTGACTCCGTCGTAAGCATCAAAGTGACGTATCGATATGAGATGACATGAGTGACGAACACACGAGTCTAAGTCATTGTGTCGCAGTAATAGCACACGTAGGCGATGATTAATTATTATTCGTCTGACAATAGTAAAATGCCAACTAATAATAGGCACCAGGATCGGGTCGCTCACCCGAGCAGAACCCGAGCGTGGCATTGATCGCAAAGCTATCTATATTCGTCCAAGCTAGCGAGCCCACGCCATCCAAGATCTGCGTTCGTCTATGCGTGGAGGCAGTGGATTGCATTATGTAAACCGAATGTCGTCATAGCACCTTGACCATGCCTACATTGCGTATACATGAACACGCCTTGTACGCGTATCCTGCGCGTAGATAGGTCATGTGCGGCGTCGTAGGCCTCGCATTCAGCCCGTTCGAGCCAGATTCCATAGTTAGTTCACACGTCCATATAGTCGAAAAGCATAACGGGGCATAGTGATCGACTGTAGTGTACACCAGATTAAGCATTATTTAGACGTCTAACGTAAGGCGGATTTGGCGATATCCTAATTATGCAAGTGTAGTAGACCGAGGCTGTAGGATCCCGGCGAATTTTTTTTTTAAAAAAAGGCATTATTTTGTTGGCCTTTTGCGCTCGCTACAAACCCCACAGATACCGGAATCGCCGGGATTCAGATACTTGCTCCCTTGACATGCACTGCTTCTACATCTCCAGAACGATACCTTGCCTGGGGCCAATACATGAGAGCACGCCTCGCAAATGGTGGAACTAGGTGCGTTTCTGAATGAACATATCGGACAGTCTCCGGTAACAGGCTTCGTTTCTTCTTCGGATTTCACTGCAATGGTGCTACTCGTCGAGGTCTCTGCTGCCGCGGGTGTTTTTCGTCTGCTGGCAACCGGATTTGACTTGATCCGGTGAAGCGGGATGTCCTCTATCTCAGACTTGACGGCCATGAGTGACGGTAATTTCTCACGCTTGATGTGTGATGCCGAAGCCAGTTCACGCATTTCGTTCTGCGCATCGCCATCCGCCGGGTCCTCGTCCTCGCATACCTTGATCAGGCGTCGGCCCTCCTTATCGACAATGCTTGGGCCGCTTTCGTCATAGTCAGATGCGGCTTCTGACCCGGATTCGCTGGCCACCCCATCCTCCTCCTCCTCCTCCTCTTTCACCTCTTCGGTCTTCTTCTGCTGGTCAAACCGAGCCAGAGCTGCAGCCGCTCTCAGCTCGCGGCCCCTTTTGCTCCCAGCGATTCTCGGTTTTCCTTTGGGTTTCTTGCCCTTCTCTAGTTCCGTCTTGATCTCTTCGTCCTCACCAAGTGCAATGCCGTTTGCCCCGAACTTCTTCAAAATGCGCCGCTCCTTTTGCTCTTGGTAGGTCAGTTGCTTTCTAGACTTTCGTTTCCTTCCCCTTGAGCGATATGTTCCGCCGCACAAGTGTTCGGGTAAAGTATCATCGGCAAGAATGGTATTTGCCTCAAATTCTCCAGACTCGAGCAGCGTGCCCCGTCCCCAGAGTCCTTCGCCAGTATATTTGCGAGACCAGAGACCTCGCATCTGATCGGCGTACTGGTTTCTAACTGCCCAAAAGGCCTTTGAGTGGTTCATCTGCTTGCAGTGCGCTAGTCTGTATACATCTGTTAGGATTGGGTGATCTATTTCATGCGAAGCGGTATACCTACTCGTGCATCATGACCATCTGTACATAGTTGAACGGGAGCCATCGCCCTGTCGACGGGGACTTAAGGACCAACTGTATCACCTCGCCTGCATTGAAATTCCGACCAACAAATTCCCTGTTTGGTTCGTATTCTTCAAGTGCCATTACATAGATGTGATGCTGCCGCATCACGGGTACTGCTACTAGTTAGTACTTACGTACCGCATCGCACGAACAACAACGCGTCGGCGGTTAGAGACTATATATCAGTTGTGACTCACCACATTGTGCAGCGATGCGTTCTAGGAAATCCTGCGCGATGGCTTCATCTTTCCCTTTTAAGGGCTTGATGAAATTGATGTGGTCGTTTGGCTGAGATTTCCTTGCGTTTAGTCGCTCGAAACCCAGAGGCATGTTGATACACAGGGCGCTGGGGGCCTTGGCTGCTGAGTTAGGCGCTTGAGATTTTTAGGGCTTCTTGCCCCTTTCTTCCTGAAGCAGCTTATTCCTCAAAAACGGTCTCAGCTGTCGAGTATGGCGAGATATGATGACGAGTTAGCAAGAGGTCATCATTTACATGTTGCAAACAAGATGTTCGCTGCATAGGTAGCTTTTAGAATGTGGCAATGTCCGATACCAAGGCGGCGTTAAGGCATTTCCTTTAGCGGTCGTTCAGTGAGATATTCCCTGGTACGGTACCTAAGGCCATAGCACTCCGGAGTTGGAGTTACCTAGGTACTTAGGTTACTAAGACGAACCTAACTGAGAGACATCATAAACGATTTTAATAGTTACAACATTAGTCTTTGCGGTCATATCTTTAACGTGATCCTTAAGTGAGTATCTACATATTTAAGTAGGACCTTAACTTCTTTTTCATTCCTGACCTGAGTGTTCATTTCTATACATTCGATTCCCCTTCTACATTTTCACTCAGTTTTTCTAAGAATAGACTAGATGAAAGTCGACCACGAGCTCTTCTATCAGGCTGACTATACAACTGCGGTCTCCAGCATTGATATGATCCTTCAGGCGTGATTTAGCTAAGTGCATTACTTTAAACTCCGAACGAATCTACTACTAGGTATCTTCCTTAATAGCTGCCCAAGATGAGTAGAATGTCGTCATACTCCCAGAAGCAGTCCCTGGTGGAATGCTGACCCCAGGCCGAAAAGCGATGAGAGCACAGGGAAAAGCATAAGTATAGAACCAATCATGGGCTTTCAATAGCATCTCGTGCTTTGCCCCAAGGTCTCTCTCACGCTTCATGACATCCTTCCTATGTAATTAACCCAGGTTGTCCGCATCAGCGCCTTCGGCCAGCACCTCCAGTCCCAGAATCGCCTCTGTCAGTAAGAGACACGACCTCGCCAATACCAGCAGCCTCCTGTTCATCCTCAAGCGCGGTAATCTCTTCTCTGCAATCCCACCACTTCTCTTCACTAAGTTCGAACGCCTTGCTCTTGATCTCCTTTATAGTCAGGGTCTCTGGCTGGATTCCTTTCCATCTGAGACTAGTCATCAAGACCTCTTGCCATTCGGCCGATGTTCTCACGAAGAACTCTCGTCGGGATTCGAAAGGCCGAGGGTGCGGGAGTCCATCGTCGACGGAAGTTGCTGTAGTATCGGCCTCGCTCACATCATCGTCTGTTGTCGACGACTCTGCAATTGATGCTGTGTCCATGCTTGCAACCTCATCCGACTGCTTCTTCTTCCGTTTGCTTGGCGATACTAGCTTTTCTCGTTCCATATCAATGTCACCTTCTTCATCTTCGTCCTCTTCATCCTCATCCTCGTCTTCGTCTTCCTCATCGTCTTCATCATCCTCGTCGTCGGAGCCCTAAGAAATATCATGTCAGTCGATCGAATAGAATAGAGCCAAGGTTAAATAAAGAAGTCCACTCACAACCCAGGTCTCATCCTCTCTCTTGAATATCTCTTTACAGCCATCCATCTTACCAAGATCGATAGCGTGTAGATCGTCAAAAGTATACTCTCGATCCTTCGCCTCAAAAGTGCCACCGTAGATATACAGAATATCTTCTTGGACTGCTAACAAGGCATTAAATCTAGGCGAAGGGTATTCCATGAAAACGGGCATCTCTCGAACAGGCTTGACGGGCTCCTCATCTTCCTCATTTTTGAGATCAATATCCATATCATCGGCATCCTCTAAAGGTGTACCGGCTTGCAATGCAGCAAGTTGCTTCAATAATTCTTCTTCGTTGGCCTGGGCCCTTCCTCGTCGGCCGACCCTTTGCTCCGATGCGACGGCTTTCTTCTGTGTTCTTGGCTTGCGAAGCATCATTGGGAAAAATCGATTTCTCTCGATATTCCACGTGTATAGCTGATTGAAAAATTCGCTGTCTATGCCTTCTTCGCTTTGTTCCACATCATGGACTCCACCAAATTGTAGCCCGCGGCCCTTGTGAAACGCCATCGTTGCCCCAGCGCGAGGAGGGTTAGGCGTATTCGCCGGCTTCTTCCGCTTCTCCCATCTTACAGCAGGAGGTGTGTTTGGCGGGGCGTCCGCTGGCGGCTGGGTGATACGTAAGTAGAAGCAGTCCTGATGAACTAAAGGTTTTAGGATATTCTTCTGCCCTTGAGATGCCCCCTTCGCGGACTTATTGGCGGAGACCGTGGCCTTCACTCTAGAATAGCCTCCAAATAGAACAGCACCTTGTTCATGGGGGAGGAATGTGAAGGATGATCTCGCATCCGGTTTTAATTGCGCCGGTGGAAGGGTTGGGCTGAACCAAAAGTAATTCTGTTTCAAATGTTAACATATCGTGTTCCCATTACTCAGAGCGTTCCAACGTACTTGGGTATCGAATAACCAGAGATCATTCAGATATTTGGTTTGGTTTGAGGTGTCTTGAAAGCCTAGAAACCAGTGTCAATTTGTTGAACGACAAAGTCCGGCCTGTTCTGATAGTCCATACCTCCAAATAGGATGATATAGTTCTTGTAATACGTCATACGGTGACCACTCCTAGACGGCGGTGTTTTCCCCTTGACTTCGATACGGGTCCATTCGCGGGTGCTCGGCTCAAGACGCCAAAAGTCATTATAATGATAAAATGTGCCCTGTTTCGGGCTATTATGGACCGGATCAGCATCTATGTGTGTACGACATTTCATTTAAGGGCTTCTTATTACGAACCTACTAAATTCACCCCCGAAGAGGAAAACTGAGTCCTTTTGATTGCCTCCTCTACACCAGGCGTGGCCAGATCTGGGGAGGGGAGCATTAGGGGATGTCACGCAGTGCCATTCATCTCTATCTGTGTAGTAGATGTTGAGGTCATTGAAGAAATTGGCAATGGCTCCATTCCAAGTCTCGCCGCCAAAGAGCAGGAGTTGATTGCTATTGGATGGGGAGGCTATGAAGGTCGCGGACGACCGAGGCTTGGGAGGCGCATCAAGGACAGTCTCGGTGACCTTGAGAAATAGCTCTTGCTGCTTCTTGTACTCGGCTAACACAGCGTCGAGATCCACATCCTCGGCATCACTACCATCTAGCTTGGCAGCCTTGGTCTTTTCCTTTTTCTGTGCCTTCTTCTCCTGCTTCTGTTTCTTCTCGGCGAGCTTCTGCTTCTTTGAATCCGACTTACCTTTCTTGTCTTTCGCCATATTATGCTAGATAACTAGTTACTGGCTGAAGGCAAAGTAAAGCAAGAGGCTTGATGCGTTTGATTAGGTGAGGTAGCGGCTTAATTTAAGGCCCCTAGCGAACTAAATGACCATTATAGACTGTGTCTTGAGATATGTGTGCATTGAAAATATGAGCATTGAATATTCGTTAATACTAAATGATGCTTTACCCCTCTATGACTGCTGACAACAGCTGGTTGCCCCTCCTACACCCCAAATTTAAGATGAATGTACCTATGTACTGATGATCTGATAAGATAATTTTGCTGCCCCATACCTCCACCTACCCCACTTAGTCAGCGCCGTATTCCCCTAGACGGCCTGATTAGACTCCGCTTAGTGGGTTGTGGAGTGGGTTGTAGCGCCGCGATTCCAGGCGACATCGCTCCGCTCAGCAGAAATTTCTTGTCGAGATTAGCTCTCCATCCCGACTATGCACTCCAACTCACCGAGCATAAACCGGAAAGTTTGGAGATAGTGTCATATACGGCACACCTTGAGGCCTCCAGGTAGCTAGCGACTGAGCAACATAAATGCAAATTACATCGTCCCACTGAAAACACTTGCTGGTTTCTGCTCCTCGCGCGCGCGCCCTCTCGTCCGTACCATGTGCACACCCACTTAGTCAATGATTGGCGGGGGACTGGACTGGTAGTTGGTTGGACTCAAAACAGGCTGCTCCCTGCTGTGCTGCTAGCACGTCGCACGCCAGATCTTTTCCTCCACCAACTCCAGCATCGTTTGTCCCGGCCCACCTTGCCATAAAATTCCTACCAGCCCGTCTCTGTCTCTCCAACGCTCCAACAGTCATGTCATAGCACAATACGTCGCATTTTGTCGCCGCCGCCTGCCGCTGTGCATGATTGTCTCCTTCTAGCCCGGCAGGCCTTCTGGCGACACACCATCTCTCCCTCCCTCCCTCCCTTCGAAACCGTCGCAAATTCAGTGGTTACAATGGCAGCAACACAGGCAGATTCCGTCGCCATTACCGCCTCACGATTTACCGCCAAAGATAAATCCGCTACAATGGAGGTTATTGAAGATCTTACCTACGGATCTGTAAGTTATGCTACTCCCATAGCGTACATGCGCCCGCCGCGACATTCACTCATAGTTACTAGACTGCCGGTATCGTGGGCAAGTATATAGAATACCCCTTCGACACGGTCAAGGTCAGGCTGCAATCGCAGCCCGATCACCTCCCCCTTCGTTACACCGGACCCCTCGACTGCTTTCGACAATCCATCAAAGCCGACGGCCTGCTCGGGCTATATCGTGGAATTAGCGCACCCCTCTTCGGCGCCGCTGCCGAGACGAGTAGCCTCTTCCTCTTCGAGCGTCTGGGACGCGAGGCCGTATATGCTTCCGGGTACTGTTCACGCGACCGTGTCCTCCCTTTGTCGGCTCTGTGGTTCACTGGCGCCTTTGCGGGCGCCTTCACCTCCGTCGTCCTCACGCCCATCGAGCTCGTCAAATGCAAGGTCCAGGTACCAGCGAGCGTAGATGGTATGGCACCCAAGGTGCCTAGCGTCATGTCGGTGATCCGCGATGTCTACAAGTATGAGGGAGTCAGAGGCTTCTGGCACGGTCAAATGGGCACTTTTCTCCGGGAGTCAGGCGGCTGCGCGGCCTGGTTCGGATCGAAGGAGACAACTACCAAGATGTTCTACCTCTTAAATGAGCGATCAGCTACCTCTCAGCTCGAAAAAGATGCACTCGCTACGGAGGCGCTGCCTCTGTGGCAGCAAGCTGTAGCGGGTGCATCTGCTGGTATGTCTTACAATTTCCTGTTCTTCCCTGCCGATACCGTTAAGAGCCGCATGCAAACCTCCCCGGTCGGTGGGACCAAACAAAACCGGTCCTTCGTCCAGGAAGGCAAAGCCCTGTGGAACCAGCATGGTCTACGTGGGTTCTACCGGGGATGCGGTATTACGGTCCTGCGGTCAGCCCCAAGCTCGGCCTTCATTTTCATGGTCTTTGACGGTTTGAAGCGACATTTATCTTTCGCATGATGTGTCATTCAAAAAATCATAGATGTATATAGATGGTACCACGGTGTGAGCGGGTATGGCGTTGAGGCGCATAGAACTCGGGGAGTTGGATTGACATGTCATCTTCATTCTTATATATGGGTATAAATATCTATGTCATATTCCGAGTAGATATCCTAAACCACTGTCGGTGTCTATCCCGTCTTTATCGATCTTTGCCGAGCGCCTTCCTCGTAGCAAGCGTCGATTCGGAGATATCCCAGCGATTTAGGTATCCAACGCCCGCATTCAGGTACGTCGCGAAACCAAGCCATGCCAAGTAAGGCACCATGCACCATCCAGCTACATCATCGATACCGAAGTACAAATACGTTAGGTATCCGTTCAATCCAATGAGGGACACGACGTTGGCGAGCGCGAGGGCAGGGCGGCGGAGCCCGAAAAACAGCGGCATCCAGGTTAGATTGAGGCCTAGCTGTGCCGAGTACAGGATTTGCAGATCCCGAGCTGAGACGGGTAGCGAAGATGCGATGAATGGCAAAGAGGCCCGCGTTACGGCGCGGTGAGCTGCGTAGCCCATCAGCCCATACAGAGCAGTCCAAGCAGGTCCGAAGACGTAGGGCGGCGGGCGTAGTGGCGGCTGCTTGATTGCGCTGTACGTCTCTTTCGTTTGCTTGGCTGCGACATCGTTGGAGTTGTCAGTAAGAAGACGTGCACTGCGACGTGACGGATTACTCGGCTTCGACTGAGAAGTCTAGAAGAAGGGGGATGAACGGGATATGAGCTTACGCCTTGTGCTGTACCCTACGGCCGTCCCGAGTGCGATTGGAAGAAGGATGGACGCCGAGGGGCTGGCGAACACATCGTACGGTATCGTGCTGATTTTGGGGATATAAGTCGTCATGTTGTCTATGTGATGGATTTGCTATTAAAGGCCGGATGCTGCCAATTGAGAAACAGGTCTACTCTATCTGCCAGCGTTACATCTACTATTGGTTGTTGTGAAGTGGTAAGAAGACAGCTGAAGGTGGTATTATAAAAGATATGGTGGAGCTGGAAGCTCAGCTCTGGGCATTGATGACGTAGCGGGTTACAATGGACTCGATCTCAATCTGATGCTGGGTCTATAAGCATCGTGGCTGCTCATACACGAGAACCACCTAGCTATTTAATCATTTAAAGATCAAGGAAGCTTCTCGAGGATAGTTGACTTGAACATATTTAAATCTTGTAAGCTGCTACCGAAAATGAATTAATTCTGATGCCACATCATTGAAATCGAATCAATCACGGAAAATATCAGGAGGGCAAGTAGTTACCTCCTAGAGCTTGCGTCTACAGCAATAGATCAGAATTATACCACAATGCAGGTCTCTTGTTCTATGTAATACGTAGGTACCTACCTACATAAGGCAGTTTACACACAACAAGACGGCCCCTGTTGCCGAGGTATTCGGTCGCATAAAGCGCCTTCTCCAATCTCATGATTCTGTTCTATTGTATAGTCAGTCCATCCTTGAGTGCCCTCTGCGTATGTTCCCTGGCTGTTTCACCTTCTGCAAGATAGTTAAAGAGTTTTAAGCTTTCGAGTCGGCGGCTGAGCAGCTGAGCACTCGACCGGATGCACACCACTTATTCTTCAAATATAGTAGACTCTACCGATTAAAGAGATAACTTAGCTCGTCGCTATCATATGTACTATGAAACACAAAGAAGACATAACTACCACACTGTGTAACAACAACAAATAACATAGCTGACTTCACAGTTTTTAAGTTTCCACTAACTGTGCGATACGACTGAACCCACTATTATCAATCAGGTAAGCAACTTTTATTGGCTGCTTTTTAGGCTTGTCCATAAATCGGGTGGATACGCCCGTAGATGCGCTCGCGATGCTGCTGACCTGACAAGCGGACCGAGCAACCTGCCTCCTTCTTTATCTCCTTTCCCAACAAAAGAGCTGCCTCGCTTCAACTGGCTGTCGTAGAACTTATCCTCGACGGCGTAGCCATTTGCAATACTCGCAGGCGCCGTCCATTTCATCCCATATATTTACATAGTCAGCCTGCACAGTTCGTCAATCCTTTTTCTGCTCCCCTCTACCCTTCGCCCATCAATTCATCATCAGCACCGTCATCCCGATCAGCATCATCATCCCCCCGTGCCCTTTGGCCATATCGTCCCCCCCCTCCAACTTGTAACTCGCTCTTCCTCTCTTCCTCCCTGAGCATTTCGCTTCCTACTACGGCTTCTACAAACAATTGACAAACCTGGCTCCTCTCTCTGCTCTCATTGTTGCCACCACATGTCGTTTGCTCGTTGCAGGGCCGTTGCTCTAGCCACTAGTCGTCAAAACTCATCTTACTTTCTGCTTGCCCCAAGCGCGTCCACCGGTCGCTTTACTTCACTATTATTGCCATTTTATCTTATCATAACCACTTCCTCCCAAACTTCATCAGAATGGTTCCTCTAACGGCACGCGCGTCGCCAAACAACAGGCACTTGATACACCGACAAACTCTTGAAATCACTTGACGACCGACAACACCCGCGGCCCACGCACGACCGACCTCTGTATACATATACCGCGCATCCTTCACCGCAAAGTACACGTTAAAACAGCCCATATACCAATACCGATATATGAGCCGTCAAAATGGACTCATACTCGTACCGCGAGAGCTCAGGACGGTCGCCGAATGACCGCACTTGGAGTGCCCGAGACGATAGGGTGAAAGATGAGCCTCGTGATAGCTTTTATCGGGGGCGTTCTCCTGGTGCGTTGTAAAGAAGTTTTTGCCTTTTCTGTTGTCCGATTATAAGCTTACTGGTTGCGTTGTACTGTCTTGTTTGTAAATGGAGCGACAAGTTGTGGTCAGCTACCAAAGTTATTGCGTCGAGAAACTAACTCTGATAGGATATGATCGTTCCCGGCGACGTTCTCGTTCTCCCCAAGCCGTGGACAGATACGAGCCTCGAGCTCGAGGAAGGGATGAGCATCCAAGTACCCGCGATCGCGACGACCGCCGTCGTATCAATTCACCGCCCGCCAACATAGATCGTTATGTTCCGGGTTCGAACAACAATCCAGCCCCTCCACCCCCAGCTGTGAACCCGTTAACGGATCCTGTTAAATTGCCATTTCAAGTTGGGTTTTCTTACTTTGGCGAATGGTGGCGAGCCAATGAAAAGATTAAGGAAGAGAAAGAGCGCTCACGAACTGGCCGAAGGCGGGAGCCTGAACGCCCTCGTGGACGCGAAGGCCCGGAAGACCGTGAGAAGGAGAAGGCCAAGATTCAGGTTGCGTATGATGCATATAGGGAAGACCTACAGGCAAAAATGGCGCGCACTTTCGTCTCTGAACACAAGAAAGAGCAATGGTTTCGAGAAAAATATGTTCCTGAAGCTCGCGATCTACTACGCGTACAAATCAACGACTTTCGTCGCGGCGCATACAATCACTGGGAACAGGATTTAGAGTCAGGCATGTTTGATGAGTTTTCACTCGAAGGCCTTCCAAAAAGCGAAAGCAATGGCGCTGGCGGGATTGTCGAGAAAGAGGAAGGTGAAGCCACCGCAGCCAATGAAGTTCTCGGAGTTGGTGACCTGGTTCCTGTGACTGGCAATGACCTGCGCGACGACAGCCTGTATCAGCCAACCCTTTTGATTAAGACGATAGCACCACACGTTAGCCGCCAGAATCTAGAAGCCTTTTGCAAGGAGCATCTTGGAGAGGGTGAAGGTGGCTTTAAGTGGTTGTCACTGAGCGACCCTAACCCTAGCAAAAGATATCACCGTATGGGGTGGGTCATGCTGCATCCTGCGCCGGAGGCAGCTGCCCCTGTTGACCGTCCGGATCCTAAGGACGAGGAAGGGGACGTAGATGCGACGTCCCCTGCACCCGTCTCTACCGCTGAAAAGGCTCTAGAAGCAGTTAATGGCAAGACGGTCAAAGACGAGGTTCGGGGAGACTTCGTCTGTCACGTGGGCGTTCATAACCCGCCTAACAATCCTCGTAAAAAGGCCCTCTGGGATCTCTTCTCCGCACCTGAGCGAATCGAAAAGGATCTAAGTCTTGCCCAGAAACTTGTTAACAAGTTTGAGTATGATTTTGGTTCTGATTTCAACGCTGTGCTACGAATTGAAGAACGGGTAGAATCGTTGAGAAACGCCGGTCGTCTTGAGGTAGCCGGTCCTACCGTTCCCGCCAAGAAAGTCAAGAAAGACCGGAACCTAGATTTTGACGATGCGATGGATGATGGGGAAGAGGGCGAGATGGGCGAGTCAGACGAGGAGGGCATTGTTGATGATGAAGTTGATGACGAAGATCTCCTAGTCAAGAAGAAGCAACTCGACCTAACAATCGAGTACTTGCGCCGAGTCTTCAACTTCTGCTTCTTTTGCGTATTTGAAAGCGATTCCATTCATGAGCTTACCCGAAAATGTCCGGGCGGCCACCTTCGTCGCCCACGAAGCACGCTTTCCTCAGCAGCAAAGAACGTGGCTCGTGCTAGTGCAAGTGGAGATCCTTTCCCATCTAAAAAACGAGCCGAAGTCAAAGACGAAGAAGAGGGTGAGGCACCCGAGCCTGATCGCAAGTTCCGAAATGCTTCTTCGAAATCAGAACAGCAGCTAGAACGAGCCTATAAGTGGGTAAAAACATTCGAGGATAAGATTACGCAGATTTTAGAGCCTGAATCTGTCGACGTCCGAAAGCTCGGAGGAAAGCCCACAGGGGATGCTCTCAATGAGGAGCTTACGAAATTTGTGAAGCAAGAAGATGAGCATAAGTTCAGGTGCAAAGTTCCCGAGTGCTCGAAACTCTTCAAAGAAGAGCATTTTTGGAAAAAGCACGTCGAAAAGCGGCATTCGGAATGGCTTGAGAGTATGCGACAGGAGGTAAGCGAGATTCGTCAAATTTCTGTAGAAACGAGCTAATCAGTTTTTCAGTTTGATCTTATCAATGCATATGTTTTGGATCCTGCACACATCGCCCCTTCAAAGACGGATGCCAATAGCAATGGCCATTTCCCACCGGCGAGCGGCCAGACACAGCAGGGCACTCCTCGAGGTTTCAATCTGCAGAACTTTGCGATGAACAACATGATGGCGCCATTTCCTGGCTTTCCAAATATGCCGGGGATGCCCCTCTTTGCTGGCAACACTATGCAGGCTGCTGGATGGAACGCAGGTGGTGATGACCGTGGGACTGGGCCAATTCGTCGCAACGGTCCTGGCGGAGCGCCACGATTTCATAATCGCACTGGACCATACGACCGACGCCAACAGCCCGGACGATGGAATCAGGACGGTTTGGGCGCCGGTCGTGGTCGAGTAGGTCCTGGTCGGTGGGGTGATGGTGCCCCTGGAGGCGCCGCAGTTGGGCCTCGTGAAGCCGTCCAGGGGCGCAGCCTAAAGAGCTACGAAGATCTGGATCACTCCCCTGGAGTAGGTGGTGGGGAGCTCAACTACTAATGCTTGCGATGCACCGGATTTAGACGTTGCTTTTGCTTTTCTCTCAGCTGGATTCTCGGTGCGCCTCCCCGGACTCGAGACGAAAGATTGAGGCCATCACTGTTCCAAGATGGGTGTACACCAGAGCTACCAGCTACTACATGGTATTCGGGAGATTTGTGCGTGCAGAAAAACAAGCAGTCCATTACGTTTCATCTAGGGAAGCGACTGACTATCGCTCCATTGTACAAATTAGCTTATGGGTTTATTCAAGTGGGCGATTCAATCGGACAAGTATATAACAGAATTGCAAACTTGTTCTCTTTCATCTCTAGATATAATGCTTCGTTTTGAATCGCTCGGTGGGTAGTGTAGTTCAATGCTCCGAGTCTTAGTCGAAATATGTCGCCAAGCTTTCCGGTATTGCTAGCAGCCTGTGACTCACTTGCCCGCGATTTGCACTAATCGACAGACGTCCCGACTACGGCGGAATATGCGCCAATCCCTCCAACATCATCGCCGACTTCAGCTTCCATGACGAGCAGTTGGTACACATCCTGTTACTCCAATAAGAGGTGACACTTCCCAGGCAGAGTACCCGGCACAGATATCTCCTCGCTCTTTCGTAGTCCGATACACCAACATGTCGCGCACGCTCATTAGCTCCGGCTCCTCGTTCGAGGAGCAGATCGGATACTCTCGTGCGGTGGTCACGGGCGATCTTGTGTTCGTGGCAGGATGTACGGGGTAAGTGCTCCGAGACGCTGCGTCTGCGATTCTCTATTCTATCTACTCTTGCACATTTAGACCCCCGTGCATGAAGTGTCAGGCAGCTAGCTAGTCAGGCGAGCCGTATCCCGACTTTCTAGTTTCGGGATGGCCGCGCTACTTACCACCCACCCATCCATTCGTCTGTACATACGTCCATTCGTCCGTCGATCCAGAACCACTAACCTCACGGGTGCTCGCCACAGCTACGACTACAAGACGGGCGCGCTGTCCCCCGACATCGTCGAGCAGGCAGAGCAGTGCCTGCGGAACGTGGCGCGCGCGCTCGAGGAGGCGGGGGCGTCCGTCGAGGACGTCGTCCGCGTCACGTACATCGTGCCCGAGCGCGAGGCGTTCCCGCGCGTCTGGCCCGTGCTGCGGAGGTGGTTTGGGAACGCCCGTCCGGCGGCCACCATGCTGTCTGCGGGGCTGATGAAGGAGGAGATGAAGATTGAGGTCGAGGTCACTGCTGTTAAGGGATCGGCGAGGAAGAAGGAGGAGGATGGTGCGTAGGGGAGGCCGGTTGGTGGTGAGGTAGAAAAGAGACAGAAGCCAGTAGGAAGTGATGGAGGAATGGAATAGAGGCCGAGAAGGGATAGGAGGGCACGGCGTCTCCGGTGCTACTGTGGGATCTGGTCAATGGGGTTCGAGCATGCGGTCGATCTACTGGGAAATGTGTGACAGATATACTATGGTACTGATGTTGCATTGCATTGCATGGCATAGCATAGCATAGCATAGGCTAGCATCACATGGCATGGCATAATATTGAAATTTCTCGCCGGCTTATGTCTGTATGTATGCACGTATATACGTATGCTTCTTTTCTCGAAATACCTCATTCAGGACAAAACACCTCGGCGACCGTTCATCATTGTTTGAAACACAACAAACTTCGAGGTCGGCGATTACTTTATTGTAAACATACGATTTGATGTCATAGCGATTGAACCCCTGACTTATCATAATTAGTCAGTCAAGTTGGTAAGCCGCTATATGGGTAAAGGTATATAAACTCTGTATGTAAGGGGCGTATAGCATCGCCTGACGATAGGTACCCTATAAACATTCTAGAAACCTTCCTTTCGATAGAAACAATGCCCTACCTATACTAGCCAGATAGCTAGGTACCCTCTTGGCCTACAGCACACCTACATTGCATTGCATATCTCATCATTTCCCATTTCCAGCCCCGTGTGATCCGATGTTTCACACGAGACGCAGCCGCCGTCCTGCCGAGACAGTGGAGCCCGTCGATGAACGTCACGTTGCCGAGCCCGAATCTATTCTTAGATAGGCCAGTCAGTCCGGGTGCCCTATCTATTTACTTGTCTAGCGTGTTTTTCGTTGGTCGCCGAACCAGACGGCTATCTGATTCGGCTATTTAGGTACTTATCAGGTAGCCCCTATGACGTTTCCCGCGATACCGCGGTACTGATGTATATGGCTCGTCCAGGGCTTACCCTTACGGCTTGTGAAAAGGGGTAAGTGAGTAGTTTCAAATTCTTCTAGAAAATTATGGCATACTAAGGGCCGTTGGTTCGCCTACGTTCATCCGGTGTTAAGACAGGAACCAAGGAATCAGCTAGACCGGTAACGAGGGGCGAAAGAAATCATAAGATCAATTCCTAGACTAATAACAAGAAGTATAGATCTCAGCGAAGTGAATCATTTTATTCGTCGTTTATTTTGTAAATAGCTTATATCAGTGCAGCCATACCGAAAGCGCCAATGAACATAGAGGCTACACTAACGAAGCTGGAAACAGAAAGCAGTGAGATACCAGTAATACCATGGCCGGAGGTACAGCCCCCTCCAACCCGTGCGCCTATCGTAAGTAGAACGCCTCCAAGTACCAGCCTTGAGGCTGCAATATCCATGCTTGGGGAGACTTCGGGGAGCGGAACCGCCAGAGAAAGTCCTAGAGCCCCGACCATCATCCCTGTGACAACAGCCATAGAGTTGTAGGATTTGGGCTTACCCTCACCTCCGCCCCTGAGTAGCCACAAAATGTAGTCCCCAAGCTCCTCGAAGGACGCGGATGTCCCGAGCAGCGCCTTGCGCGCCAGAGCGGAAAAGAGCTGGGCGCCCGCCACCAAGCAGCCGCCAAGTACCGGCCCGACAAGTCCTCGTGTTTTTACAAGTCCCAGGGCAGATATCGCAGCCGTAGCCCCAACGAAGGCAGCTTCGACGCCGACGAGGGCCGCAGCTTCACTCGCCCCTAATGCACCATGTACGGTTAAGTTCTCGGGTTTCGGGGGCGCTGCTTGGTTTTTGGATTTCAACGAAGCTAGATTAGATCGAAGGAAGCCGGACCAGAGGACGCCGCCGAGCACGCAGCCCCCCAAGGTGTAAAGTCCGGCAGGCACGCCGGCACCGACTTGTGCGAATACACTCCCGGGACAAGAGCCGGAAAGCGTCATGCCGATTCCGAGCAGACACCCGCCGATGATGTTGCCGTCGAGAGGCCCGAGGAGGCCTAAGGATGAATAGTTACGGGGCTTGACGTTTATTAAGCCGAGTTTCTGGCATAGCGTGACGACGAGCCTGGTTTTTTCTCGAGAGATTATTATAGTGAACAGAGCTTTCTATACCTAGATTTTGGGCTGTGTATATATAGAATAGAAAAGTCTAACGAGAGGGGCTATGACTAGGTTGATTACAAGAAGAAAACGGGCAGAAGGCAAGATGGGAATTCACAAGATAGAATGAAATACGCCCTACTTACGTGCTTGCTCCAGATGCTATCAGGAATGTCTGCACCATATGCCAGTTCTCGAGCTTCATCTGCGAGATGATGACGGTCGGCTGGTACATGCCCGTGGCAGTCAACGCCGCACCGAACGCGGCTCCGGAGAGTAAGGAGTCCAGCATCGATAATGATTTTAGATGCGATCTCTTGTTTTTCAATGGCTTTCCGTTCGATCGTTCCTCATCCAGCTACGAGATGGACGAGATAGGATAAGCTATAGATGATAGCTCTCTGCGCCGCTTGCCAACAGGTAGTAGTGTGTTAGTCCTTTGACCCGTCCGCATGATAACTTGTATCCCAATTAGGCAAATACATAGAAGAATGTTTCTCGTTTATATATACCTATCTACCTGAGTCGCAGAAACGCACTTTCGGGGACCAAAACACCCTGCCCGCGGGCAAGTGGGTAATGAGCTTGCCCGGGTCGCCGCGAGAGACTAAGTTGCTAGTATCGTCAAGGCTCATCTGTCAAGACAAATACGCATAGAACCCATCTTGTTTCTCGCACGATGTTCGTCATGGCGGATCCACATTGCGAAAAGGCATTAAAGAGCGTTTAAACTCTTTAGGCCAAGCGTGTTCCTTTGTCTATACTGCAGACCGGATAGTAGCGACTAAGATAGGCACCTGTCATGACACATGTAAGAGCACACTGACTAAGTCCTCGGGTTCCCTAATATTCGGGACGAAAAGCTTTCTTCCTGACTTACACATGTCTGCGCATGTAGTGTAGGTATGCATAGCCATGTAGGAAGCATATGCAGATGCAGGACTCGTACATACGCATAGTATGTAGTATGTAGTATGTAGTAGGTAGGCAGGCGTGTTCTCTGTTGGCGGCGTCTTTTCGCCCGCCGGGATGGATGGGATGCCTGCTAGTCTAGTGCGGGTTGCAGGGGGGGTCGCCGACTTGAAGATCCCAGACGCCGTAACTAGAACCTCGTAGGTGGGTTTTAGTACTATCCTGTTTCGCAATGGGCGTTTTGAGCCATGCCGCTTTTAGCCTGAGCCTGGTCTGAGCTCTGGCCTGGGCTAGGTAATCCCTTGCTCAACTTGAAAGCTTAAAATGGAGATTTATGTACATAACTTTATGGTAGGGTTCACTGTATCCACCATAACGAACACATACGGTTATCGTCCGTAAGCCATTTTGGTCCAACCGTAACGAATGACAATGTAGTGATCGCGTGTGGCTATTAGTGCTGTAGAAGAGATGGCGTACTAGTAGACTACAAAGCAGCCGCCGCGAGGGGCCTTTATCTACGCTTTCCTTCGTACCTGCCACAGCAATGAACTTATACATTGAATGGATTGCTTAAAGTATAGTTTAATGGCTCATCAGCATAAGGCTTTGTTGTTGATAGGCTTGCATTTCATCCACCTTAAAAGATCGATTGCGTCTATAACCACCTCATCAATATTTTTGGATCCCAGGTAGAGGAGTTCCGACTGACGGTACACTAGTTTACCATTATCGACATGAAACTGTGTAACCCGTGCGGCTTCGGAATGACCAACAGTGTAGATAATCACCTAAGGGTACCGTATTAGTTCATCATCAGTCGGCCATGATTCAAGTGCAGCAACAAAGCGGAGAATAACCACAACAAAACTGAAGCGACTAACAGGAACATTGGTCTGGCCTGGAATCTTTTGATGAAAGGTCTCGTGGCGCAGTAGCGTCAAGGCCATTATAACCTCACTCCGGAGAATGCGACCTTCGGTGGGAACTCTAGTGTCGGTTAAGATGCACCCGACGTGGGGTTGGGCTTCGGATCGGAAGACAAAGTTCGCGCAGAATTGGGGGGTATCCTCATATTGGCTGCCTTTGAACACCTCAGGATGCAGGTCCCACCCCCTATACCACGGCATTTGGTGCTTGCGGTCTTCACATAAAAAGCTAAAATTGTTAACAACTGAACATAGTTAGACAAGAAGAAAACCCAACCTGGAATCTGCCCAGTCGAGTTCATTCTCAACGGGCTCGTCGAGAAAAGCAAGCGAAAACATGCTTAGAAACCACCCAGCAAGGCGCTGTGCGCAGTCAACCCTGTGATGATCCTCTAGGCAGGACGGCCAGTGTTCCTTGAGCCCAATCACATGCTGCGTACCAACACGGCCGCCAAGTTCGGGATCATCGGGGTATGGTTCGAAGAAAGAATCGGGCATACTATCGGGCTCAACGAGATCAAGCATCCGGCCGCGATAGATAGACAGCTTCTCTAGGTCCGAGTCGTCGAGATCGAAAGCCTCCGGATCTTTCCACCTTGTCCAGAGCTGATTAAACGCTTTATCGCAAAGGTCTGCAAGGGCTGCCATGTTTACAGAGGCGTATAGCAGGATGAAAAGCTAACAGTAGGCTAATGCTTAAAGTATCATGAGGAAAACTGAACGCAGAGTAATTAGTAGTATTAGTGGTAAGATTGAAAGAGTTAGTGAAGGAATTGCGGTGTTATTGTTTGGGATAAACTTTGTTGTTCTCATGTTACTGTAGCAACCCGGAGACTTTGTGGAGATGCTGCTGTGTACAGCTAGCGTCAGGGGGCGGTAGTCTCGGTTACCCCGTGGGGCAATCAGACAGGATGAGGTTAACCCATGCTCTAGGTATCCCTTTAACTACCCACTCGGCACCAGTACTTTCTTCAACTCCCTGTTAGTCCCACACTCCCCTCGTGTAGATCAGTTACATCATCTAAACGCATCAATACTTAGCTAGTAACGATTATTTTAGCAGTACATTTAACAAGGGTCTAATTAGGTGAGATCCGGGGTAAGCGAAGTATCGCATTATCCATTGATTTTACTGGCTGACTGCCCTGGTCGCAAAGTACTGGTGCCGAGTGGGTACCAACTTCTAAATCTACCAAGTACAAGAACTAAACTTTTTTCTGCATAAAATGGACCAAATCCCTACCACACCCGGCGAGTGGGATAAGCGCGTTATGAAGCTCGGTCTCCATGAGAGCCCCGACAGCTTTCAGTCTGCGACATTCCGGGCAAGAACTCGGCCTCAAAGCTCGAAGAGGCGGATTTTCTGTATCTCAGGGTTATCTGGCCAGACCTCCGATCATCTAAGGAATTTTTCGTTTTAAACTATACGAACTATACTGCACTAGGTGATGCGATGAGTTCTACGACGGAAGGGACCTGCCGCGAGTTTTGGGAAAATGTAAAATCGGAAATCCCCATCTACCCTGACAATTCCATTTTTTCTCTCGTTCGCCTCTACCAAGACCTGGCTCGCAACATCGATGTCGGATGCAACGTAGCGGATACTCCTAAAGTGACGGTCAGTCCACGTCGGACGCGAGCAATGGCCCGACTCGAGAATGAGCGTAATGTCACTCGGCAGCTTCAACATCTCTCTTTGGAAGACCAGCCGAGGACTCCCGCTCCGGCCCCTGCCCAACGCGGTATGATCATTACGCCAAGCACGTCCTCCACTCAGGGACCAGAGGGCTCGTCCCCAGGCGACCCTCTGCTTTTAACGGCCGGCCTTCCTACCACCGACGAAATGGTTGTTAATATGGCGCTTGTTACGTTTTTAAGTGCGCTATGTGAGCGTGACGATTCAATGCGTATGAAGGGGTACCAATGGCTACCGGATCGCAACGTGTTCAAGATACTTCACCCAGAGACTGGGGAGAAGCTGCTGGAGGCACGGACAGACGGGTGCCTACGCTCCAGGGCTATTCCAAAACAGCATTATTCGGCCGCTATCATCGAAGTTAAGCCGTATCTGCGATTAGAGGACTTCCGCTCCATCCAACGGCAAGAGGGCGCTCAAATGGCCGCACACATCTCCGTGCTCGCCAGGCAGGGTATGGACAACCGAGGGCTTTTGCGATCACCGGCCCCCGACCTCAAGCGGCGCCTTATTATCTCCCAGGATCATGAGGAGGTATATATCACCATTGCTGAATACGACAACGAATATCAGCAGTTCATTTCTGGTCGCTCGCAGCTTACTAGTCGCCCGCCGGCCGCCGCCGCGGGGCTCTCAACGCCTTCAAAACCTCCACGGACGGGGACCAGGTCGACGAGCATAACAACAACAGGAAATACGGGCGGACTTCCTGTGCCAGTTACGCCGCGCCGTCCTATTAAGCCCACGCGGCGAAGGGGGCGTAATAAAGAGAGCACCATGGCTAATTTCCTTCGAGATAAGACGGGGGCTCAGGCAAATACGGCTTCAGGCTTGAAAAGTTCACGCGGGACTGAAGAAGGGTTTTTGGTGATGTCTTCGTACGGACCATGGAGTATGAGAAGCTCCCGAGACTTGCAATACCTATGTCGGGACCTGATGGCGTTATCATTGTATCTTTCCCGGGAAAAGATTAACTGAGAAAGGGTCGTATTGAGGATGATCAAGGGCGGTGATGGGTCTTTAGTAGGATCATACCTTCAGCGATGTTAGGCATAACAAGCTATGCGACGGATATATTGATAGTGTACACGATTAATATAGTGCAATACCGAATAGGTAGTCGACTTGGCAACAAAACCATTAAAGGTTCTAGTTGAAAACTGCTTCAAAAGATTTTGTAATCATAAAAAACGATGAGTGCTAATGCAATTGATATGATTAGTGGCGCAAGTACAGCAGTACAACAGGTATCGTGTTAGGTAGTTGACAGTGAAAGGATAACCGTTTTGACGACCGTTTCTCTATGCATAAATTGTACCTAGTACGAAGAGGTGCTAGTACCTAACTACCTCAAGTTGTACTGTACTTTATACCTAGTACATAGCCTGACTGACTGGAGGGGGATGAGCCAAGCCGATCAAAAGCGGCGATTGCGCTAATCCTGATTTGTTGTGCACATTGAAAGTAAAACCTAGACTGGAACTCAGTTTAATACTCATATAAGAGAAGGTCTTATTATACGATAATTTACTTCTTTAACGCCGCGTTGAGTGATTTAGTATACATAAAACTTCTGGGTCATCAGGTTTTTTCATCTATGCTGCCGCCAGAAGATGGTATGCAGAATTAGTCAATAATATTTCCCGTGCTTAGCATCAAAGTTCTCACCGGAGCCAGTGAGCACCGGAAGTTTATCGCAAGCTAGATGGTCGTACATCTAGAAACTCCGAAGTGACCTGTAAATCCAAGATTGTATAAATATTCTGCTGAGTCATTAGTAAGATTTGAGTTGACTTATTGCATCTGAGACACTCAAGCCACGCTGAGGCAGCTTTACAGACTTAAGCCACATGCAAGGGAGACCTATGCTACTAGGCTGACCTTGACTGAGAGGTAAACAACTAGAATAAACACCATTTTCAACCCATTACTTCGGTGACCGAAAAGTCATCGCATATGGTACGTACAAGTATGATATTCCCACGATGAGGAAGCCCGTTAAAGGTATTCTTTGTGTTTGATACTATCCTTGGGAGAAAAGGTTGAGATGACACCCACCAACAAGCACCGGCTCTCGGAATATCATTTCTTGTCGGTCGACCCTAATTCTTCACGACTGAATATATATTTCGATACTGTCTTGGTTAATTAACCATAGTTGACCGTATTCTTATGCACATCTACTTGGGAAATACTTGTAACTATGGCAACTCACGTTCTTGAGGCTCAGTTGGAGCGCTTGTCGGTTCACGATGAGAATGGGGAGGACGGAAACTCGAAAAAGGTAAGGTCTTTCAGTTATAGCTACGTTCTCCCGGCGATAGTAATTTGTTTCTCTACAGATAGGAGTTACCTCGAAACTTCCTTTACCCGGCACCAGCCAACCAAACCTACGGAAAGTGGCCCTAAAAAACCAATTACACAACGCAACAGCGTCAAACGCGACGTCCAGGACCGATCGTGTAGCGGCTACTCTCGTCACACAACCCGCGATAAAGACGTTCCACTTGGGCAAGTTCGAAATCGGCAAGCCCCTGGGCAAGGGCAAGTTCGGCCGTGTATACCTAGCGCGCGAGCGCGAGCACAAGTTCATCTGCGCCCTCAAAGTGTTATACAAGAGCGAACTACAGCACGCCCGCTGCGAAGTGCAAGTACGACGCGAGATAGAGATTCAAAGCAACCTACGCCACCCGAACATCCTGAAACTGTACGGCCATTTCCACGACTCCAAACGGATCTTTCTTATCCTCGAGTTTGCCGGCCGGGGAGAGTTATACAAGCATTTGCGTAGGGAGCAGCGGTTTCCGGAGTGGAAGGCGGCGCAGTATGTTGCTCAGATGGCGTGCGCGCTGCGTTACTTGCACCGCAAGCACGTCATCCATCGCGATATCAAACCCGAGAATATCTTGGTTGGGATTCATGGCGAGATCAAACTCTCGGATTTTGGGTGGAGTGTGCATGCGCCGGGCCATCGCCGGAACACGTACTGCGGAACCCTCGATTACCTCCCGCCTGAGATGCTCGGAGGCAGCGCGGATAATTCATATGACGAGAAAGTCGATCTCTGGTCCTTGGGTGTGTTAATGTATGAGTTCCTAGTAGGCGAAGCACCTTTTGAGGACACGCCCGTTATGACGACTAGGAGAATCGCGAAGGGAGATATGAAGATCCCGCCGTATGTTAGCGTTGAAGCTAGGGACCTCATTAAAAAGGTTAGTAGTGTTCTTTCGCTTTCATTTTTTGTTGTTTTCCCCGATAGCAAACGTAGCGTTAACATCACACCAGCTCCTCGTCGTTGACCCCGGGGGAAGACTACCGCTCCAGGAAGTCCAGCAGCACCCCTGGATCGTCAAGCACTGCCAAAAGGGCAGGCTGGCTGCGGGTGTTGATAATGATTGAGCATGATGGAGTTTTAGGTATCTCGCGGGCATAAGACATCAGATATTAGAAACGGGATGAATCGGGTTTCACGAAGCCAACCGGCTTGCTCCCGAATATTTGCGTTTCTACAACCGGGTATCCCCATTGAGTGAATACATGTAATTCTACATGTTAGGTGGTAACTAGCTTAAGCAAAAGCAGCAAGTACGCTAAGCCTGATATATACTGTGTTATTAAAATAGTAAAAGTTATAGTGCATAGAGCCACGGGATCCTCAATCTTGGTTCTGGTAGAACGTTCCGTACATGGTTGCTTTCCCTGCGCTAAGGCGTCTAATAAGGTATGCGTTGGCCAGGGAATAGTGCAGAAAAAGAAACAATGGGGATGAAACTGTCCGGACAGTCGGGATTTGGTCAAATGCTTCCTTCGAATGTTTCTAAGATTTGGTCGGCGAGAACCCACGTGGTAGGGGAGCGATAACTAGCTCTACTTACCCTAGCTAGCTAGGTCCGGGGTCTCGGCGACCTCTCCACTGGGTATATTCACTAGGTCCTATTTAAGCCGCACCCGCTCTGAACCACTTAGTCAGTCACTTCGTCTGCGCCGTTTAATCTTGCCCGATAATTTCTGAAACACGATCGTCAGCCATCATTATGCCGGATCTCTGAGGTCGGCGATCTATGGTAACAGGTAGGGCTAACCTTGTTTCTGGGGATAATTAGTACAATAGGTAGACGAACAATTAACGATCCCTGGAACCGGGATATGCGAACTACCCAGAATGGTAGTGCTATGTTCGGAAACTATGAGCATGACATCTACCTCTTACCTACAGATGTACTACTACCTAACTATGTCACGAGTAAGGAATGATGCGTTATATTATAATCCAGCAGGGGTATTTCCATGTACGACCATAGCCTCTGGAAAACTCGGGATCCCGTCCGCTCTCCCATAGATAAGCCAGTGAGTGCCAAATTAGTACCTGGGTTGGTGACAACCAGGGAATCCTTGGTGTTGTACATACGTTTTTTTTTTTTTTTTTTTCTTCTCTTCACACTCTTTTTTCCGGGTTTTATCGTAGTCAATTTTTGGTACTTTGGTGTTGAGTAAAATGAATTGATATAATTATCGAGCTCACAATCTCAGGAGGTGGGCTCGTTATGACGGCGGGTAAGAACTATGATGCAGCAATTAGAATGTCGCAAAGAGGCAGTAGAGTTGCCTAGAGTAGCAACATCACAGATGATAAGAATGACTATACTTGACGTCAATCACAACAAGGTCAAGCTGCCTGCTCGCCCGCTCCTCCTCTCTGCGGCCTCATGAAAATGGAAGCTACGAGACGCCTTCCTAGCTCCCATTAAGGAACCCAAATGAGCACGCAAAATAGCGTGTCCCTGCGAACGAAACCTGCGGCGTGCATTGAGTGCTTTCAAGAGACTAATTCACGATCCAACCTGCCACCGCACCAACGAGTGTATCGATCTGCAACCTCGCCGTCTAGGCCATAAGATAACTCCCCTCGATCCAAGCAACGTCAAGAAGCGCAGTCAATCATGGCAGACACCAACATGCCCAGAGGCCGAGAGCCAATCCCTCTCCCCGTCATGGGGATGACGGCAAAGGAGTACCAAACCGCCTTGTAAATCCCTCACCCAGTCCGCTCTACACCCCTACTTCCACATCCTCTATCTACTCGATACTAAAAGACTCCACGCCTCTGATCCTGAGCGGTTCCCTGCACTGGGATCTTCCAATGCCCTTAGACTCGATTTATGCGTTAGCGATGTCTGCTAATAAGTCTTGCGCGAACAAAGCATGTACCTCGACCAGGCCAACTTCGCCCGCGAGATAGAAGAATCCAAAGACCAGCGGCGTCGAGGCCTTCGCGGCCCACAACCCCCGCCGCCGTGGATTAGGCGCTACGAGTTCTGGGCCATCGTCCTCGGCGCCCTCTCTCTGGCACACGCCGTGTTCGTGCAGTGGGTGTGGCCCAAGATCCTACTAAACTTGCCAAAGAACTCGCCGTGGGGCCCTCGCTCCGAGGTTTAAAGGGCGTAGATGAAGAACTTGGGGCACTAGATCATTATTTGTTTGGAGTCAACTTTTCGCAGAATAGAGAATTATAAGCTACACAACGGCGTGGATTGGGATGTTTCTTTTTAGGGGGCAAAACCGCGGAGAGCAAGACTAGAGTTACAGTGCCTCCTGAGAACCCCAGCCATTATCTCCCACTGGTTAATGTTGGAAGAAGGCGCTTATTTCAGACCCAACTCTTCCATACCAGATGATAACCCAGTCGTATCTAAACCCGTGTACTTATTTATCCAGCCCAGCACCTCCTTGTGCCAAACGAGGGAGTTCTCTGGCTTCAAGACCCACTATGAAAAGGAACAAGTTAGCACATAGTGGCCATTGTCATGCTCGTCTCGCCATTCGCGTCCTCCATACTCGAGGTGGAATAAAGAGGCAAAAACGCGCGGCGAAATGCGAAGGGGATTGTCTACTCACATGGTTCTCATCTGGGAACGTGAGAAACTTCGAAGGCACGCCGCGGGTCTGCAGCGCATTGAAAGCGGCGAGGCCCTCGGAAATGGGCAGACGATAATCGAGCTCGCTGTGAATGATAAGCTGGGGTGTTGCCCATTCACTGACAAACGCGGCCGGGTCCCATTTCTCGTAGAGTTCGCGATTCTCCCATGGAGTTCCGCCCATGTCGTGGATGACGAAGAACAACTCCTCAGTTGCCCAATCGCCCAGTGTGTTGAAGATTCCATCGTGGCAAACAAGTGCCTTGAATTTGCGGCCGAGTGGGTGGCCTTGGATCCAGTCTAGGAAGAGGGAGCATGCGTTGTCAGTATAGTGCATCCAAAAGGAGGAGATGATATAGGGGTTTGTGGCTGGGGATGGATGGGGTAGGAAGACGAGAGAGATGGATAGGATTCATGTCAAAGGAATATGGAAACACTCACTGATCATGAAGCCACCGTATGAAGCACCTAGAGCTACGGCGTTGTTGGTATCGACATAAGGGAGATTCTCAGCGATATGCTCAAAGCACCTCTCAAGATCGTTGTATGGTCGTCCACCCTGATGAGAAAATAAGAGTTAGTAATCGCTATGTGGTGGAAATTTAAGAATCGATGTCGTGTAGGAGCATAGTAGCGAGTCCCTCGTTAGGCAATTCTTCGTTTTTAGGACATATCGAGAACAGCGAATGGGAGTAAAAGAGAGTCCAGAGTCTATAACACTCACCCAGTCTAACGCGATATCGTCGACATACTTCTGCCCGTATCCGGTGCTACCTGTCGGATTTACCATCACGGCAACGTAGCCCTGCTCCGCAAATATAGCGGGATTCCATCGAGTACTCCAGGAGTCCCCCCACGCACCCTGTGGCCCGCCGTGAATCAAGAAGGCCAACGGATATTTCTTGTCCGGGTCGAAGTTCGAGGGCTTCATCACAAGCGCATGACTCTTGTAATCGCCGGCACCCTTGAACCAGAATTCGCCAAACTGGCCTCTTGACAATCCCAATGTCTTGCCTTCTTTAGAGGCCGACGATACGAGGACTTTGTCTTCTGAGCTTGGATCCAGGATCGAGTATGACGAATTATCGACTAGTGAAGTAGACGTCACGAACAACCGGCTGTCATCTTTAGCTAGATTTACGATGCTCCCAACCGCTCCTTCTTTAGTCAGGGGTTGTGGTAGTTCTTTCGCTTCGAAGGGGGAAGAGGGAAGCTTCCAAACCAACTGCCGTCCCTCTCGTTCTGCTGTCACGTACAACTCGGCATCGTCGTTACTCCAAACTATGGACTCAGGCCGTAAATCCCATCCGCCCTCGCCATCGTCAGTCTCATAGAATTCTTGCACATTGCTTAGATCCTCGATGTCCGGTATCAGCATGAGCCGCGTTTTATCTGACTCGTACTGTTTGTGTCTCATGCGTGTGAAGGCAAGCTTGCCGCCATCGTGAGAAAACGTGGGCGATCCGCTGTAGCCCTGAAGCTTTCCGGTCTTGACGACTTGAGGGAAAGGGGGCTTGGTCTCTGTGAAGGTCTTCAGAGGTACATAGTAGACATCGGTCTTCGTCCACATCGCAGGGTTGATCTCGGGGTCTTTTGAGAGGAAGATGAGTCCCTTTTTGCCGATGTCGAAATCAGAGGCTCCCCCGAACGGTGGAACTGGACACTCGAGATTCGTGGCTGCCAATGCATTGACAAGATCCGACCCCTGAAGTTGGTATTTGCCAGACTTTTCATCCTTCCGTAGCGCCCCGTAGAACACGGCACTCTTGAGCTTCGTTACGTATGAATCCCAATGTCTGACGAAAAGACTCGAATAAACCTGCGCCGAGGAGTACGGCTTCTTTTCGTTTAGAGCATCGTGCATGTCGCCCGAGGCGGATGTGGGGGCCGTCAAAGCCAAGGCGATAGTGCCATCGCCAATATCCTTGGCCTTCAAGTTCGATACGGCGCACTTGAAGCTCTTGACGGTGTAGGGGTCCTCTTTGGGGTTTGAAGCACTAGCTACTTTGAGATGTGAAATTGCGTCCTGGTCGCTGGTCTTATCCACGAATATGAAGTCGTCTTCTGAGATCCATGTTGGCTCGGTGTAGGCGGGGTTGTCGAAGAGCTCGGTGGAGTGGCCGGACGAGATATCCAGCAGCTTGATGGCGTATTTTTTCGAGTGTGTCTCGAAGGAGTACTGTGAAACTGCAATGACCCAGCCTCAGCTTCGCCTCATCATATATAATCTGCGTTTCCCCGGACTTGTGTTACCTGTGAAGAGAGCGAATTTGCCGGTCGAGTTGGGAATGGCGGCACTCCGGCGTGGGGCCGAGAGGAGCACCTCGGGAGTAAATTTAGTCGCCAAGATGGTCATTTTGGAATGCGGCGACAAGAATGACAGCTCGTATGGCGATTCTGCAGTTGAAGTCCTGCGCAGTGGCACTAGATGGGCCGTTGTAGAACAGAATGTCCTGAGGAAATGGGCGTTTACATATGCAGTACACTGACACCTAAGTAGGTGTACCAAACGGGTAGGTAAGCTCAATAGATCGTCACCCCGCAGCGGGAACGTAGCGTTTTCATGCACCACCTAGGTACCTGTAAGGTTTGAAGGGCGGATAGCTTCCCCGCCCTGTCAATACAATACGTAAGTACCTACTTCCGTGCCTTTTGTACTGTACAATTATTGTTTTGATCCCTAGGTACATATCTAACAGGTAGGTAGGCACTTGGTAAGTGGTCTACTATTCTGAAGCAAAACTGCACATAGGCGTTTTTACCAATAGCGAGTGTCGAACTGGGTTAGCCAGTAGTGTGAACATGCCAAATCATTGAGACCCGGATCTGCAGAGTCATTTCCTAGAAATCGATAAACCATCGTAACATTCTTCCCTACCCATCTATGTATGCATACAACCAACCACCAAACGGACCGCACCGTTTCCCTCTAGCCGGGGAAACCTACCAAGAATGCGAGAAAGGCCTAGTTCCAATAAGGTGGCCAATGATCTGTGCGTCAGGGTTCGCACCTACTACCTAGCTGTCCAATCTTGAAATCATAGGCAATATCTCCGGCTTGGTTTGCACACTGCAACCCTGGAAGGCTTGGTACAAGCCAGCCACCCCATCCGACAGTGCTGTCTGGAATCCCCTAGCCACTCCCATCTGCCTCGACACTGGGGGCCAAGGCGCAATGCCCCAGAAGGCTCGTCGCGTCGACCTGTCGCAGCCAAAAGGCTGGGTTACCGAGTAGTGCAGGATCACAAGTGGTTGAGAATGTCTCATTTCAAGGAACGCAACTGGTTGCACAACTAAACTTGTTTAAATGTATGATCGGTGTTTTCTAGTATTGCTTTGCAACTCTTCTATTCAAATAGTATTTTTGTTGTCATATGTACCGTGAACATTGAGTCCCAAACCTGTTGCCTCAGTGATTATCGCCACAAGATACACACTAAATCGTCGTATGCCTTCTCTACACCGGTTTCCTTGCATTTAGGGTCGCGTGACAGTAAAAGTCGATCCGCTTCATCTCGCAGCATAGATGATTCCTGTCCACCTCTTGGCTCCTGTGCGAGCGCTTCAGCCAACTTGAATAAAGTTCTTGCGTGCTCTGCTACCATCTTGCTCTTGTGACGTTCAGTGACGACCATAGAATCGCGTAGATGTTTTCTGCCTGACGTTAGTCCGTTTCGAGTCCATTCAGCCAACTTGGTCAACATACATGGCAGCTTCAACCTTGCCCTGATCCAGTGCTACACAACCCATCCGATATGAGCATGCTCCATTGAAGGGATCTGAGCGCAAGTTGTCTCCGGTCAGCCATTTATTTTGAGCTTCCATGTAGTGGGACTCAGCCGAGTCGTAGTTCCGGTCGTAGCGATCAAGGGTGCCTAGTTCGTAATGGGTGCTCTCGAGGTTAGTATGTTTAGCCTGTGAGGAGACAAGTGACCTTACTACGCAGCCATAGCCCAATTGTAAGGGTGCGCCGACTCTATCTGCTTGATACCTTCGTCAAGGATCCTTCGTGCGCGATCTCTCTGGCCAGCCCAGAGCAGTGTAGTACCCATGCTCTTCTTCAAGATTGCCGGCCACTCCGTCGTGTCCGCGCTATGCTCCCTCGAATAGTCGAGCCAATGCTCTCGCGCCCTTTCCTGCCATTTCACTGCTTCCGGGAAGTCGTTTCTAGTAGCGATGGCGTTTGCAAGATTCTCCGCGCACCAAGCGGACTCGCGAGGGTCGTACGGTTCATCCGTCGCGAACATATCATAGGATAGCTGGAGACAGTTGACCGCTTCATTGACTAATCCTATTCGCGCAAGCACTTGGCCTTTATGAGATGCAAGTCCGCCTTCCAGGTCAACTCTTACTGAATGCGACTGCACTGTGATAGTTTTCAAAGCCAGCTCATTGACTTCAAATAAAGCAAGATTATCATTGTAGCTATTGATTTCGAGAAGATATCTATACTCGAGTTAGTGCCTCCCTTCTGAGCCGGGTATGATAGAGCCAGAGTAGGATAGACTTACCGTTGACAGGCATTGTTAAGCTCGCAATACAGGCTTAGAACCGAGAATTTCGGGTTTTCGTTGAGCTCTTCTCGAAAGCTGTCTCTCAGACTCAGTACCTGCGGAAGGTACAACGAGCAGGACTTCCACTTCTGATATAGTTGTGCTGAATCCGAGTCCTTTCGAGGGAAAGCATGAGCAACGAGAACCGTTGCGTCGTTGAACATCTGCTGGCGTTGTTCGATGGTCATAAAGTGCTTGAACGATGTTTGCACTAGGCGATGAATTGAAAATGCTCGCTTTTCCTTGTCTCGTTTAATTAGCGCAAGAGTAAGCAAGTTCTCGATTTCCTCAGAGAAACTAAATGCGTCCGCACAGAACTTGATGGACTCTGGCAAGTCCGCTTCTTCTTTTATTTCAAAAAGGGCTTGCGGAATAGTATCGGGAGCAAGAAAAGACATGATCCCAAGAATGGCGCGGCTTTGTTCATTAAGGGACTTGAAAGAGATATCCCAAAGAGTATTGATGGAGCTGCTACCTGTGCCATGAAGTCTGTTCGGCATCTTTTTGTATACTTCAAGGAATTCCGAGATTGACCACGATCGTCGATGAATCAGTCCGGCAGAATGGGATATGGCTAGTGCATGGCCACTAAGCGCGAGTGAAAGATCGTGTGCGCTCATTACTTCCTCTGATGTTAAGCTTGCACTGATGCCCGTAGATAATAGATGAAGAAGAAATTGAGAGCCTGTTTCGGTGTCCCAAGTTGCTATTTCTAACCCTCCATCAGCTGGCTCAAATGCGAAATTTCGATTTCGAGATGTAATGAGAGCTTGCCCTTGGTTTGCAGATGGCCAGTATTGCAACAAGAGGTCGAGATCTTCGACATTATCGTATATGATGAGCCATCGGCACCCTGCATAGTGTTAATATTGACCACAACATATACACCTTTATACTTGCTTGTGTGTTGAAGCCAGCTCAAAACCAAGGTCCTATTTTCGTCATGATCCTCGGCCCGCCTATCCGACAACTTCAATCGCATGACGATGTCAGTGAAGCTCTGTTTAATGGAGACTTCTTTCTCGCTTGGAACCCAGAATACGGCATCAATGTCGGCTCGTTGCAGGCGAGTCTGCGCATACTTCAGCGCAACAGAACTTTTACCAACTCCGCCAAGGCCATACAGAGCGAGTGACTGGAACGATTGGGAGGAACCTATGGTCTGAGCTTGGAAGAACTTGTCAATCTGCGTAGTGACATCTGTCCGATCGAAGAAGCGGTATGTACGCGAAGTCGGAAATATGACGCAGGGGAGAGTTGCTTTCTCTTTAACAGGCAATCGTGAGGATATCTTCGAGGCTGCGAACTGGAGCCGTAGTCGCTCGGTTTCAACTGGGTCACTGGCGCTGGATCTTTCAGCAATCGTAAACAGCCTCTCCAGGCGAGAAACTGTTTCATCGATTTCCGAAACAATAGACTCAAACTGTTTCTCGAGAGGCTGCCACGTGCTGCGTCCTAGCGGATTCTCAACGAGTTAGAAAGGAGGTCTCGGAAATGCAGTATAACGAACACCACAAACCTGATACGGGGTATTCGGCATCGATTCGAATAAAGTTGATGATTGCAAACAAGAAAGGCAGCAACAAAAGTGCAATCTGGAAACACGCTTCCTTAGTTTGCACGGATACTGTGGATTTGCTGTCCCAGAATTTGTTCAAGATCTCGATTCTATGACAGACAGTGCGCAGCATTCGAGGTATACGGGTCGCCATGTTTTCTTCGTCTTGGGAAATCTGAAATGCCATGTCAGCCTGACCGTCTGCTCTCATAGGGCCGTGGTCGGCTTCTTTTACCTTAACAACAAGTCCAATCGCTCCCCAAATAATGGAGGCATCGACTTCGGGTGATGCTTCATTTGAGACAAAGTCGGTGAATGCTTGTAAGGCCGCGAGCGCGCGTGAGAGCACGGCAAACTCTTGGAGAGCGATCGGATGAAGCGAGCTGTCGTGGGTCTTTGGAAAATGGGTTCGAGTATCACTCAGGGACTGAATGGATGAGACCCTGCGCAAGTCATTGCGCTCCAGCGACTCGCAGCAAGCCGTGATTGAGGCTTTCCATTGCTCGGAAAACTCTTCGTCGCTATGTACTATTAGCTATCATCAAGTGGGAGAGACAGCAGCGTATACATTTTATTCCACTGCATCGCCAAGGTTAATTGAGGCAGTAAATTGCTTTCAGGGTGAACGGAGAAACAAACCGATCGCCATCGGAAGTGTTGCTATTGGCGACTGAGCCGTAGATGCTACAATATACCTGACTCTCATACTACTTAGGCACTGTAATTAGCACTGTCAAGGTAGTTCAAGGATCGTGCCACACATCCCTTTGGGAGCGAATCAGCGAATCATCTATTAGGGCCACCAAGCCAGGTAGTCAGAAACTGCGTGCCCTCGCATGGGCATGTAAGTTCGTAGCGAATCTTATTGCATTTCCCCCTTTCCCCTCAGTCAGCCTCATTATGCTCATGCCTAGAAACAGGTAGGCAGACACGGGTAACTCAGTACATCCCAAACGCGATAACTTTCAACTTACACAGGCCCGCCCCAGACGAGTCTCTTGTTGCCTACCAATCCAGAGCGAACAAGTACCTACTACGTATTATAAAAATTGCTCCGTCTACTGCTTTTTACCTGATGTCCCCCACCTTTCACGAGAGTGCCCGAAAAACACGATGGCCGAACCTCAGAGGAACGAGCCGTCTAAGGCTATGGCGACCGAAGTGAACAACTCTGAGTTGTTGAACGCTTCTTGGCCAAACACCGCTCTGTCGAATACATACGCCTTCAATGGGTCGACTATTCCGGCGTACAACACGCCCAGATAGCACCAGTCCGCACTTGTCAGACGCTTGCGTCTGGTGAGATGAGCCCTCTCACTGTCGCCCAGAATTGCATGATCATTCCCATTTCCACTGCGCCTCAGTCCTTTCCACTGAAGCCTGAAGCATGGGAGCTCCGTCCGGACCGGTCGTCTCTATTGTTTTGCGGCTTCTCCACGAAACACGCAAGTGTAATGTGCTTCATGTACCAGCGAGGGGCAGACGATCCCACAGCAAACTGCCCGCGTACCCTGCTAAGCCGAGTTTTCAAACGATTCGAGGAGCAACATACTCTAGCATTTTGGTGGGATTTGAGGCCGAATTTATCTTGCTCAACGAATCCTTGAGCCAACCAATTCGACCTCTAGAACCCGTCCCGGGAGATTCTACCATGGCAGGACTTCGCGGGACCCTCCTTGAAGTGCTCGAAGAAATGGTAGAGGCTACTGAAGCTGCCGGAACACATGTTCAGAATTTTCACACCGAAGGCGTGGACCATTTCGAAGGCGTGGACCATTTCGAAGGCGTGGACCATTTCGAAGGCGTGGACCATTTCGAAATCGCCCTGGATCCGAGCAAACCGATGGCAGGAATCGACGCTCTCATGCATGTTCACGAAACTATTCGAACAGTAGCCGTTCGCCGTGGGTTCAAGGCTACGTTTGCCGTGCAGCCCACCCTGACTGGCGCTCTGTATGCGCGGAATGGCAGCCACGTTCACATCTCGCTTAATCCTCCTGAATGCGCTGACAATTTTCTCGCTGGTATCCTTGGCAAGATTGCCCCGCTGTGCGCAGTGGGCATGGCGAATTTTGATAGTTATGTGCGCATTGGGGTTGAGGGCACGGGTGCCATATGGGACTGGGAACTGCGACCTCCCAGTCCGCAAGATAAACGATGGCCATTGGGAGCTCCGATGTGTTGACGCAACCGCAAATATGTACCTCTTCCTTGCCGTCACGATTGCGGCTGGACTTGACGGAATCAACGAAGCCAAAGCCCTCACATGGAAGGATTTGGACCAGTTCCCTCTTGATATGGCACCTGAGGAGTTAAGTAAGCATGGTATTGTGGAAGGAATGCCCGCTTCCTTGAGAGCTTCAGTCAGTGCTCTGAGAATTGATGAAAACGTCCGGGGATGGATGGGTAGCGTGATGCACAACCAGTACGTCGCTATGAAAACCGTCGAGGTTAATACTTGGATCCACATGTCTCATCAGGATAGGGCGCGTAAATCAAGTTGTTAAGTTCTTTTAGGTCGGGTGCATGGCTTTGGCTAAGAATGGGTGGCGCTTCGTAAGTAGTTATACCAAAACCTTGAAATTCCAGCTACTTGAAAGCATGACGCCGTGTCCTTAAATCCATATCTATAGTGATAGAGACTAGCACTGCAGACTTTAGTGTACAGTGGGTGTTTCTGGCGGGTGACAATATCTTGCGCATACTCATATTGACGCCAGCAAACAGAAGAGTGCGAATTCCGTTTTTCGCAAGGAATTCGGAACATTCTGATGTTGCATTCCAAAGACCAGAGTTCCGGTTCTTGTTGATCCAGACGTCTGGCCTAGGCTCCTTCTTTCCTTGCTCGTATGCCGCAGCCAGCGGCCCATGAAGCGCAGCGTTCCAGGTGCCCTTCATCATTGCACGACCGGCGTCGATCCGAGTGCCATCTTCCAATACTACTTCGCCGAGCTCGGCCCCCGGTATTTTAGTCAGCACAGGATGTTCGCCACACCTCAGGAAATTGTCCGGGTCTGTAGGATCACCTTTTCGCTCCGACAGGCCGTAATCTGCTTTATTGCTATTTGCCTTGAAGCCGAAAACGCGAGCTTCAGCGGGCGTGAGGTGGGTGATGTCGTCTTCAACGAGGCCCCAGTTAAGCCAGATAACTTGGAAACGGAGAGCACGAGCAGCTGGGATGCCGTATTTGATAAGCTGCTTCTCGGCCGTATACATGGCAGGAGACGTGTCGACATCAAGCGCCTGACTCATAGCGATATTCTGCATATCGACGATCACTAATGCCGTTATGGCTGGGTCGAGGATTACATTGCTGAGTTCACAATCCAGGTATACTGAGTCCTTCCGAGGCTCTGAGTTTGGATCTGTCGGGCGAGTCAAATTCCAGCCGCCATGAGGGGACCAGATCCAAAAGTTTCCGGGGGAGCCAACTATGACTTTGTCATCGGGCATGTTATCGACTTTTGATACAAGCATGTTTCTCTTTCAGATACAGTGAATAGATTTTTAGGCTGATATGATAGCTAGAAGATGAAGAGCTAAGTAGGTCTAAGATAACGCCTTTCGTTATGGAAATACCTAGGTAGGTACCCCACATCCTTAATCCCTGCTAAGGTTATTCCGGCGCTTGTTGCGAATCCTATACAAATTACCTAAGTAGGTAGGTTAGATACGTATTCATAGCGGGCGCTAGAGTCCTGAAACGCCCGCTTTCGAGCTTCATATCGCATACATATGTAGTAGGAACTACCAAACCAGGCCGAGCGCCGTATTATGATGTTTGGAGTGTATCGTGTGAGAAAGACGGCTGCGGCTGATCTATTTTCGACACTTCCAGAGTAACTTTATGGCTGATTCAGAACTTGTGCACACTTTCTTCTGCCAAAAGACATAAAAGGCTTAAGGCATTAGCCACTTTCAGATATGATATTGTGTCCTGAACGCTAGTGTTATTTACGAAATATAATGTTTTTTTTTTAGATCTATATTGGCTTGCTGTAAGTAAGGTTGTCGAAAAGCTCGGTAAAGTAGCTGGACAAGATATCCAGCAGCTTAATGGCATGTTTTTTTTTTTTGAATAAGTATTAAAAAAAATATTATAAAACTGTAATAACTCAGCTTTAGCTTTATAAAAAAAAGCCAACTTGCCGGTCGAATGGGGAGTGGCACCTCGGGGGTAAATTTAGTTGCTTAGATCGTCATTTTCAGAACGCGGGGATAGGAATGATAGTTCGTATGACGATTCTGCAGTTATAGTACTGCACAATCGCACTAGATGAGCCGTTGTAGAACAGAATGTCTTGAGGAAATGGGCGTTTACACATGCAGTAAACAAAGATCATCACCCCGCAGCGGGAACGTAATAGCGTCTTTATGCACCGCCTACCTATAAGGCTTGAAGGACGGATAGCTTCCCCGCCCTGTTAATATACCTTAAGTACTTACGTGCCCTTTTTTGTTCTATCTGTTGCCTACGCGCGTCGCTAAGCGTATGTACTGTCTAATTATTATATATCTACATAATCTAGGCACTTAGTGAGTGGTCTACTATTTAGAAGTAAATTACACAAGAATTTTACTAATAGCAGGTGTTAAACCTAGGTTAAATAGTAGTACTTCACCCAGCATAGCTATACTGTATGTAAACATGCCATCATTGGGATCTCAATCTGCAGAGTTATTTCTAGCAATCGATAAACTATCGTAACATTCTTCCTTACCTATCCATACATATTATAAGTTTAGACCGAGCAGGTAAAAGGTATCATATGTTCTCATTATACAACCAACCATCAAACGGACCGCACCGTTTCCTTCTAACCGGGGAAACCTACCAAAAATGCGAGAAAGGCCTAGTCTAAAAGACGACCCCCCCCCCCCCCCAAAACGCCATACGACCTGGAATGCATGGAATCAACAATGTAGGGCGCGCACCACCTGTCCACTTCACTTCACTTCCGTGACCCAAAGTGCGTGCGCACTTTCTTGACCTCGCGCGTGTCTATCTCGCTGTCCTCGGCCTCAGCCTCCTTCTTGTTCTTCTTCTTCTTGTTGCCTCCCTTTTTATCCGTCGCCGAGGTAGGCGTAGGGTGGTTCGAGCCGCTGTCCTTGTCTTTAGCGAACGACGTCGAGACGGGCGTTGGCGCGGCCGGTGTCGACGTTGCCGACTGGTTGTCTGCGTGATCGGGCTATTAAAAAAACGCGTTAGCTTCTCTATGCTATTATTGTCTCATCGTCCGTGTCGTCGCCTTGTATGCATATGGACGCGTTGAATTGGAAATTGGGAAGAGCTATGCCGTACATGTGAGGGGTTGTGCGAAATAGAGGACCGCGAGAAGATGCGGCTCGTCTCGATCGTGCCGTTGCGCTTGCGCTGCGCGTTCGCGTTCGTGCTGCCCTTGATGTAGCCGTCGAAGCCCGTGATGATGTTGCCGTACGGCGTGCTCTCGAGGTACTCGGTCTCTTTCTGTAGGATGGTCTGCTCTTGCGAAGACTAACATCAAATGCGCTTATTAGTCTGCGGCCACGATCTAAAGATAAGACCGCACGTAGGTAGTTTTGATGACTCACGAGCTGGCGTTCGATGATCTTCTTGTTCTGAATAAGCTCCTTCAGGTACTGCCGCTGCTTCTCGTAGTGTGCGAAGCCCGGTTGGTCGCTGTGAGTGCCCACGCCGGAGCTCGTGGCCGGCTGCACATTTTCGGTCATGATGGATTTCGGATGCGCTGTTGTGGTGTTCTCTGCTGGGTTGGTGGCCGCCGATTGCTGATAAATGCTAGAAATAATGAGATAAACTCAATGACATTGAAGGCGCGTTTGTGAGTAGCTCTGTACTGTCGGACCCACTGCACTGCCGCCCCTAAGCGCTGCGCGCCAGGTCGATGCCGGGCTCCACATGCTCGAGGGACCTCCGTACAAAATTACGATTGGAATAGAGAATATAATTCAACGATACATTTTCGCGGGTTAGATCTGTTTTAACCAATTTCACTTCGAAGCTCGCACATTCACTAGAGCTGCTCCTGAGTATCAAATCAATTATCTCATACTCCTAAGAACTTGGTCTTGAAAATCTTGCATAATTGGTTTGGAACCGCTAGAAATCATGAAAGTTTATAGCAGATGAATAAGGAATAAATAGGCATATAGTAATAGTCTCTCATTTTTTTGTCTCTTAAGACTCATTATGAATAAACCGCTAAAAAAGACGATAACGTAACTAACCTCAATCCAATACCACGTACAAGTCCACGCTGGGACGACCGACGCATTACTGGGATACTGAATCTGCGCCTCTAGCAAGATTAGCGTCACCTGTCAACTGCGTCTCCATTTGAGGTTCTTCTCATCTTCATGATTATTTTCTCCTTCAAAAGCTTCTCCTTGAGCTGGGTGGCTCGTTGTTGTGGATTCTTGGTCTGACGACAAAGAGTCAGTTCTTGGCATGGGGAGCATTTAAAAAAATAAAATAGAATCCCTATCAAGAAGAACGAACCTCCTTGGCCGCCGGGGCCGCGTCATGTCTTGGTGATCGGGGTCTGTCTTCATCTTCCGAAATATCAGCTGGTCTGTTATGAGGTCGGGGGGAGCCGGACTGTCTCCGGTTCTTCGAGGGGCCAGGCCTGTCAGGAGATGTGCTCGCATCTCTGCCCCTGCTCTTGCTCATGCTTCTGCTCCTGCTTCTGCTGGGGCTTCTACGTCGTGGTCGTCTACTCTTCTCTGGTGATTCTGATCGACTGAGGCTTCGCGTGAAAGATCGCCTTAGCCGTCCACGATGGCTAGGAGATGGACTACGACTAATCAATTCGCGTCTGTGGCGGCTGGGAGGTGGGCTACGGGCAACCGGCTCACGTGCCGGTCGTCTCCGTGGGCTACGGGATCTGGATCGTGATCGCGATCTAGATGTCGAGAATGATCGAGACCGGCTTAAGCGACGGCTATCTCTGCGCGTCGGGGATCTCGAACGGCTTGGTGAGTCGGAGTACCGGCGTCTTTTTGGAGCAGGCGAGCGTGATCTGCTACTACCTTCCGAATCGGAATAGCTATCAGGGGAGGACGTGTTGTGCCTACTACGGTTACCACGGCCTCGGGGATTTCTATTTCGACCGGGGGACCGCTCCCGCTTTCTGTAACGAGGCGGAGACCGGTTCCCGGCCCGATATCGAGGTGGAGTGGGGGACCTGAGGCTGTCTCGCCGGGTACGTTTGTTGGTCTCGCTTGGTGATCGTGAGCGAGACGAATTGCGAGAGTCTGGTGATACTGAACGAGTGGGAGAGCGTCCTCGCCGGGGGTCTTCACGGCCCCCGCGGCGACCCTCAGGCACATAACGGTCACGGTTTCCTTGATATGAATCGCGATCTCGCCGTGGAGGGGATGCGCCTCGACCTGACCCGCGTCCAAATCCTCGACGGTCATCAAAAGCTCTATCTCCACCCCGTCTCCCGCCACGCCAATTGTCCCCTCGCCCTCCACGAAAGCCGCGGTCTCGTCGTTCTCGATCTCGGATATCGGCTAGCTCGCGGTCTCGGCGCTGTTGCGTCTCGCGACGAACGCGGGCCTCTTCGGCCGCTTTATCGGCGTCAATCTGATTTTCGTTAGCTACTAGTAACCGAAAAAATTTCGCCTACTGAGCATACCTTCTCCTGTATGAGCTCAAGTTTCTTCGCTTCTAAAAGTTCTTTTGGGACACCTTGTGGACTAGATTGAGCGCTCAAACAGAGTTTCCAGAGCTCTTTACAGAAAGGCGCTGTGTCTTTATCCAGGAAGCCTGTGAGCTGAATTTGCAGGGATTTGATGTCGGGCTACAATGCACTAGTCAATCATCCCGTGTCATTGTCGCAGGTAGATGGGGATGGGGGAGCAGGCAAACATACGAAGCGAGGGCCGTCAATCAGATTGAAGCAAAGCTCTATAACTACATCATCCTCAGAGCCTAGAATCTCGGATATTCTGCTTGCGATCCATCTGCAACACATGGGGTCAGCGTGTCGTGTGACCGAGCCAAGGGATGGACAGCCACCTACTTCTTCATGACTTGGAGATTGACCTTCTGCATGTCAACCTTCTGGTTAAACTCGGGGGGGAACTTGGTAGCTCGCAAGAGCTTTGCGTCTATGCTTGCCGCCATTCTAATGTAGCCTTTGAGCGTTGTAGCGACGTGCGCTGTCGCAACTTGTTGGATGGGCTCCGTATTGCGTGAGAATCTGAATGGGTAGAGAGAGAAAGTGACGTCTACGGACAGCGTTGGGCTAGGTTAGCGAGTAGGAGTTTTACCGACGCGACTTATCCACCTATCCTAGGTAGCGGCTTGCCTTGGCAGGATCATCTAGCTACTATCTCGGTACCTACTTCCTAGGTGACCGCCCAAACCCAAATAGCTATAGCGCCCTTTAGCCTAAATCTTATCAGGTACCTGAGTACAGTATAACATATAAAGCAGTCAACATTTATCTAATGCACGTTGTCGAGTTGAAGCTCAATCTCTTTGCACACTTTCAAGCCATCAAAATCAGCGCGTATATACGAGAATAAATACCTTATACGAATCGTGGTGAGAGTGCATTCATTACCTAAGTAGCTACGCGAGTTATTTACTTACTACGAGGCTGATATGCCTTTTCCACCGGCCTTTTATATAGCGATGTCCCCTTCCCGCTTTGCTTTTTAAGTTATAAGAGTATTTCAACTCCTAATAATTATCTACTTCTTAAGCGATGCTAGCCATTCCTCCGCATTCACAACAGCAGCCTGTTTCGCGAGCACCTTCTTGAGCAGGATCTCATGCACATCGGGTTGCGAATCCGCACATAGGTCTGCAAGAACCGTGATCTCATAGTCCATGTCGAAAGCCTGGCGAACGGTCGATAGGACAGCGCCGCTGGTAGCGAGGCCCGCAACAGCAATCTTCTCGATCCCCGAGGACCGCAGTACGATGTCCAGGTCGTTGCCGTAGAGGGCTGACACCCGTCTTTTCTTGATGTGGACGTCGTCAACCGCCCCCTCGGCAATGGCTGGGTGCAGCTGCACGGACTCATCCGTGTCCTTGAACATGCCGGCGGCTTTCACGCGCATGGCCATTTGGTTCCGTGGGGAGGCGTCCGCGTAGCTTGGACGGAAACTGGCTATGAGAAAACTGGTATTAGTGATTGGCACTTATAGTGAATATTTGACTCTGGGGTATTTCAGTCACAAAACGCAAAAAAGGGCAAAAGCTTAAAGCAAATGGGGGACGAAAAACTCTCGAGTACGTACTTGTTACTTGCACGACAAGAACCCCAGCTTTACGGGCCGAAGCTGCGGTTGAAGCCATCTTGGCGACATATTGGTTTGTATCGATGGCATCGTTCACCATTTGGACAATCCCCGTTTGGATGTCAAGGATGATAAGTGCTGTTTTCGTCATGTTGAATAGTTCAGAGATGTATTTCCGAGCGTGAAGCCTATGGAGGGTCGACGATGTATGCTAGTTATACCTTAACTCAAGGATAAGATCTTGCCGAGAAACTACTCGATGCGTTTACCACAAGAGCACTCTACGTTTATATATGCCTACTTTTCCAAATCTTTTCGCTTGTCTAAGAGGTACTTTGAGGAAGAAGAGCGGCTTTAAGCCTCCCGGTTCCGAGCCGCATATAAAGGTTTATAGTGATTAGTGAAGCTAGCAACTTTACTAATTTAAAGTATCTATTAACGCGGAGCCGAATCGCATAATATAGTCTAGTATGGCCAGAGGTCCTGATTGGCTTAATCTGACTGCAGCCTATTTTTGATAAGAGAGCAGAACGAATATTGGTTGAAATAGGCAATTTATGTATTCTGTTAATTCTGGCTGTCATGGTTGGCTTAGACTGACTGTGGCCAGGACAGCCAGAATTAACAGGGTACATGAATTGCCTATTTCGGCTAGTATTTGTCTTGCTCTCTTATCAAAAGTGGGCTGCAGTCAGATTGAGCCAATTAGGACAGCCAGAATTAACCGGGTATATAATTAGCCTATTTCGGACTGCCTATTTTTCTGCACTTCTTTTACAATCCTATCTTTATACACTTCGTACCTTAGTACCAGAAAACCTCTGGCCATACCTTTATATTAAAAAAACCTTTAGCTATACAAGATTTTATTTGTGCTGCAACAAACTAACTATTATATGCCTAATTTAAAACCTAGACTAGAGGGTTAAGTCCTCTAGTTTGAACGAGTACTCCATTCTAAATCCGCATCCGAATCATATTGAATCCAAGAACCATCTTCCACCGGCAGATGCCCGGTATCCTCGGGTTGCCCTATTGGCTCCATAGCCATGGTGTTTCTCTCTGATTCCCAGTCCTTGTACTGAAACTCAGAACCTTCTTGGGAACCGAAGTTTGCTTTTATAGATCCTCTTAAACTGCTAGTTCTAAAGCATACAGCAGGATAGAGTCTGCCTCGAATTTCTTGAAACGCCGGACCTATATCAATAGCGGATTTGTCAGCTGTGTGCCTGATCAAAACGGCCTTTGCTTACCTATTAGTTCGCCATTCTTCGTGAAGAAAGCTGTCTCTTTGTCAAAATTTACCCCGCAGCCTACTGTGTCCCCCTTTCCATAGACTTTGTCAAATCTAGAGCCAACAAACTGATTAGCACCAAAGATCCGGCCGTCATCCCCGTGGTAGCCCCACGACCCAGAATCCCAACCGAGCATTCGGTCTAAGGCAACATGTTCTTCGCAGAACCCTATACCAAGTACACTATCGCAGACAGAGTTAGCTTTAAGATAGGTCGATGTATTGAGGGGCCATACTTCTCGTGAGCATCCTCTTCGATCGTCACTTCGAAGTAATATGGTTTGTCGCCCGGCATCGGATGGTTGGCGCGAATAACAGAATGAGGTTTGACCTGGTCTTTGGGATTAAGTGGCTCGGCTTCACACATCGCGTCAGCGAACGGGTTTCGCATTTAGCCAGATGCCTTCTCATCTTATCAAAGTAACTTACACTTCACAGTTACCGATGTTCCAATCTCGTCTACTTCTAAACAAGGGGCCTTATCCTCCCGGTGCCACCCGGTAGGTTTCTTTGGATTACCCAAGTTGTGATTAGAAGCAAAAAGTATAAGATATCGCACGAGATTCTCGGCCATTGAGTCGCTGCCAAATCTTGTTGCTGTGTATATAGATGTCCAGCCATTGGCGTCTTCTCCCCCCAAATCCTCGGTGATCAGCCACGAGTGTAGAAGCCTATCAAGAATATCCATTTGGACTTCCTTGAGCGCTGTAGCTCGTGTTGATGTCGCGTTGATGGAGGCAACCGCGTGAAAGGCAAATTCACCTTCTAGAATCCCATAACGCCGGTACTTTAAGGCAGGAATAATCATGTCCTCAATAATATTGATCTTCGCCCCCAAACATGCCCAGTAAAGTGCGCCTCTGTTGCGACAGTCTTTTATCATAGGGTCTGCCTGATGCGCTAATAGAGCCTTGATGATCTCTACATTTGGTCGCGAGGCTTCCACGGCCCTAATTAGAGGGGTTTTCTTCTCCGAGTCTCTAGCGTTAGGATCTGCGTTTTTGCCCAATAACTTCTTAACAAGATCGGGCTTCTCAAGTATAACAGCCGTCATAAGAGGAGTTTGCTGACAGAGGTCTGGGTCGTCGATAGGAATATCGGACCTTGTTAGTAGGTAATCTGTGACAGCTTTGTATCCGTGGTGTATAGCATAAGCAAATATGGTCCGGCCGTTCTTGTCCTTAATGGTGGGATCACCTTTAGCGTCCAGGATAGATCGAATGATACCTACCGACCCTTGTCTAATAGCTCTCTGGAGAGGTAGAAGACCGTCATGTTCAACATCGGTCTTCGCCTTTTTCTTCAATAGGAGCTCAACAGTCTTCTCATTATCTCGCACGACTGCTGCATTAAGGGCTGAGGTATAGTAACCCCCAGTAAGGTTTGGATCTGCGTTCTTCTGCAGAAGTTTCTCCACATATTCGGAAGAATCAGCCGCCGCCGCGGCTTGTAGAGCAGTGTGATATCGACCACCCGTCTCGTTAACGTCTATATTGGATTCGAACAATATGGACGCCGCCTTCCGGTATCCTGAAGACAATAGGTTCTGGAAAATCTGTGCTGGGCTCTTCATTGAGAACGCCTCGGGATTCATTAGGATGAACACAACTGCATCCTCCCTAAATTGCGATAAGATGGAGTCCACCGCCATGGTGGCACGAGCAGCAATGAGCTTCTCCAAAATCCTACGGCTCGTATCCGCCATAGCAGAGTTCTCGTATTTCCACAACGCTAAGTAGAGAGTATGGATTTCCTCATCTACTACAGGATTGACATTAGCTCTCGCCTCAATTAGATACTGGACAACATCTTCCATGCCGGTCAAAATAGCCACATGCAGAGGCGTTAGCCCGGTAACAGGGTTTTTAATGTCGACGTCAACCTTTACTTCTGCGACTAAAATCCTAACGCATTCGAGGTGGCCGTATTGGGCCGCTCTATGAAGAGCCGAGCTTCTCGGATACATTATGTCGGCTCTCGCGCCGTTCTTGAACAATAGACGCACAGCCTCGCCATGACCAGCGCCGGCCGCAAGGATAATTGGCGTTGAGCCATTGGTGCTTGTGACATCGTGCTTTGCTCCTGAATCAAGGAGAATCTGCATGATTTCCGTTCGGCCTCTCGATGCCGATGCGTGCAGTGATGTCCATCCGTCTTTACAATCCTGGTTAGGGTCGGCCCCATGTTTAAGAAGTAACTGCACTACGTCTTTATAACCGCCGTTACAGGCAGAAAAAAGAGCCGAATCAAGTTCATGGGTTTTGAGATTGACAAATTCAGCCGTCTTTTCCGCGAACATTTCGGCGATTATCCTACACATTTTCACCTTCCCCAGTTTAGCGGCAATTATAAGAACCGTTTCGCCCTTGGAGTTCAGCACCAGAGGATCAGCATGATTCCGGATAAGAAGTATAGTCATAGACTCAGATGTTAAACCCACAGCGATGTGTAAAGGGGTGCTCATATCTTGGTCGAGAGTATTGACGTCGTAACCAGAGTTTATTAGCGTATTCGCAAATTCTTCCCGTTCGTTCAACACGGCTTCGTGGAGGGGAAACGAATCCCCCCATATCACCTCATGCGGCGGTAATGGGCTCCCCATCATAGAAAGCAGTTCCTTGACCATGCTTGTATGACCAGCCGTAGCTGCAAGTAACAGTGGTGTTTGGCCACTCCCATTCTTCTCCGCGATCATGTCCTTTTTCCATGCCTGCAGAACTTTGACCACGGAAAGTTGGCCGGCTTTAGCCGCAGTGTGCATAGCTTTATCTCCACCAGTAGTTTTAATGTCGATATCGGTCCATCGCCAATTTATCAAGGACTGAACCACATCGGCGTGTCCCGCTTCAGCACTCACGTGCAAGCAGGACAATCCCGACTTGTTCGGGTAATCAACAGTGTATCTTTTTGATTGAAGAAGGTTATTGATAACCTCATTCTGGCCGTTCTGGCATGCCACGTGGAGAGCAGTGTCCCCATTAGCGTCAACACCGTTCAAGGCCCCCGAATAATCAAGAAGAATCTCTATCGATCTCCACTGGCCCGCCGCCGCAGCTCTGCTAAGGGCTTGATTCAAATCATAGGTAAAGTCCTCGTCGAAAGGAAGATATTCGTGAAGTAAACGAATAATTTCGATATACCCCCTTTCAGCAGCAAGCTGCAGTGGGGACAGAGGAGGCTCGTTCTCATGGGGCTCACTAATGCTCGAGAAAGGGACAACGCTAATTTCTTTCTCACCAGTGCCGCTATTTCTGAGTACATTCGGAGATATACTATGCGATGCGAGAAGTGCTCTGACAGTGCTGGGAAACTCCCCTAGTACGGCCAGGTAGACTGGAGTTCTGTTTTCCTGATCCACTGCATTTACTTTTGCGCCGTATTGGATAAGTTGGATACAGGTTGATGAATGACCGTACATTGCGGCAAGGTGAAGTGGAGTAGAAGTTCTCTCCTTTGCGGGCGGCATCCCATCACCTTCCGTGTAGATGGGAAACAGAAAAGCAACTAGGTCATCGAATCCCCCTTCCGCTGCCAAGTGGAGGGCGCTATGTCCCTCTTCATTACACATCTTATAATCTGCTTGGTGGTCGATCAGAAGACGAGAAATATCAAAGGAACCGATCTTAGAAGCAACATGAAGCGCTGTCCAATTCTTTCGATTTATGATGTTAGGTTCTGAATCGTTGTTTAGGAGTAAGGCGACAGATTCTACCTGGCCATGCTGGGTGGCATAGAATAATGGAGTATAACCATGGGAGTCTTTATGGTTAATAGACTGCTTTACGAGGTCATCTTGTAAGTATTCCTTCAGTAGTCTTAGGTTTCCCATTGCTGCGGTGGCGTGTAATGGAGGCAAAATGTGCCACTTTCGGAGGGTTTGAAAAAGAGTCAACGCAACCTCAGAATGACCTCTCTCGATCGCCAGCTTCATTGCATCCTGGATCCATAGGACATCCAAGCCTGCACCTACATTCTCTAATGTTGGTAGGTGGCCCTTAATGAGTTTGTCAAGTCCGAATGTTGCATATGTGCTTAGTCGCGAGGTCAAAATACTGGGATTAGAATGAGTAGGGTTGCTGGAATCCAAGATGCTGGACAAAAACACGAGGTTTCCCGAGTCTTCAAGGAAGGCTTTCACAGGTTGATCAATATCAACATCTCGATTCCCTGCCATTCTGTAGTGAAAAGACCAGTGGTGAGCCGCATATTCCAAAAGATCATATGCGGGCTCGACGCCAATATTCGACCTCGGACTCTTCGTCCTCTCCACATTCATGACTTTGACTGCCCAAGTTATGTACTCCAGGCATTTCCCTGTAATTGCAGCATGCTCCTTAGATGAATTTGGCATCAAATTGTGGACTAGGAACGACTCCAAGCCGTTGTTTGTCGTCTCTACTCTTCCGCAATTGACTTTGACCAAATACCCAGCAATTCGGTTGATATCCCCAGGTAAGTCTGATAGGATTCTGGCTTCAAATTCTTGTACGGAAGCTTCGGTTATACTTTCGTTCTCGTATTGGCTGAATGCAACAGCAACGGCGAGCTCACGGCTAGTCAGTGGCCGGAGAGCAAATACAACCCATCGCAAAGCTTCTTTAAGCCACGTGGCATATTTAGGGGATATTCCGCTAAACACCCATTGAATGAATTCCCCGTTACCCTCTGGTACGGACTTAATGTGTTGGCTTAGCGCTGTCTTCGTAGATAAAACTGTAGCCGACCTCATTTCGAGATCTTGAACCTTAGCCATAGCCCAATCATAGTCACCTTCCGCTCCCCAACATATGTCTGTTACTTCTTCATCCAACAGCCTCCACGCGGGCCTAGTCCTCAACAGACGTTGGACTCGGGCCTGAACGAGCCCTTTCATAACGCGGCTCATGAATTCGACATCTTTCACTAGAACTTGGTGGACATTGCTTGCCGTAGTGTCAACCCGGTCTGATGAATTGCTAGTAATGATAACTTTTATACCTGGGTCTGTGATTCCGCATAGGCACAAAACTCGGGTAATAATTTCGGTCACTCTTATACTAACATTGTCTCCTTGGACATCCCTTATCGTCAAAAGAACTTGAACTTTGCTCATGTGCGACAGCAATGACTTGAAGAGGGCCCACAAGATCCCGATATCTGTGCATCTCTTCTCCATAATCCATGAGCATAACGGCTGCATATGCTGGAACAGCCCGGGCCGCTGCAGGAGAAGTTGATGTGCCAGCGAACATATCATATTCTTCTCAGAAGATGACCACATATGCTGCCCATGAAAAGAGAAATCGAGGTAGTAGGTATCGGCTTCAGGTTTGTCATTGCCGTAGAGCAGTACGATGTTGGACGTAAAAACGGCGACTCCAGAGCCCGGCGGGCCATGGATGTGAAGCAAGCTGAATCCGGCCGTGCCAATCCAGTTTTTATAGCTTTCAAGTTTCTTAATACAAGCCAGCACTGGTGAAGGTTCCAAGTTTTCTTGCTGGCGAGCTACCAATCCCACAGGCATCAGCTGTTGGAGGAATCTGAGATATTCTTTGGTCGCCGCTACAGCTTGTTAACAATGAGTGTCATATACGTCGACACAAGAAGGATACCCACGTGAAGTTTCACCGCTAAGAGACTCGATTTTCCGCAGTATCCATTTCAACGTTGGAGATGATTCCTCACGAGGGAGTAGATCTCTATGGCCATCTCTGTGGTTACACTGCACCCCAAAATTCTCAGCGAGTGAATTAAAGGTCGCTGAGAACTTGGGAACGGCCTATGGGATATGAGTCAGTAAATAAGCGGCGTAGGGAAACTAGGATTCTGAGGAGCCTTACTGCAAGGTCGGAATCTTCAAATACGTTGAAAATATTATAAGAGGCTGCAATTGGGAGAAATCTCTGCGCGGTAGTGGCCTGTGCGATAGACAGAGAATGAAGTAGGGGGAATATCGTCGGTATATCCCTCCGAGATATAGAGACCAGGTTTATGAGTTGCTTCTCCCACGAGTATGATTCAGAACTACGATGAAGGCCTCCGAAGAAAAATATGGCCAGCGTGGTCTCGGCAATTCTCCAGGATGGCCAATTTTCATTGGCGAAAACTAGAGCTCGCTTGATGACTGAGCCACCAATATCATGCCCGATGAATACGATGGGTCCCTTTATACTTGTAAAACCTTTAGCTGCTTGGGTTCCTTGATAGGTTGTTGAGCAGTCAGGACACTGGACAAGCATTTTCAATAAAGCCTTCCCCTTTTCTTCTAGGATATCATTTCCAGTAGGAGATTCCCCTATCGGAAATGTATCAAACCAATGATAGTGGCTTTGGGGGAACCGCCCCCTCAGCAGCCGTGCAGTAGGGAGATCATCTTTATTTCGTGACAATGACTCCGTGATCCCATCCACTATGACGAAACTTTTGAACGCAACAAATTAGCGACCAAGGCAGATTGAGGAAATTGTAAATAAGGGTAGATAACCCACCAAAGCTCTGACATGCCTTCAGAGTAATCTAGAATGTACTCAGCAATTTTGCGGACAACGAACCGTACATTCTTGTGAGGTACAGCTTGGCTAATTTCTAAGTAAACAATTGACGAGAACTTGAATCACACAAATGCATCTGCGGCCCGAACGCAATTTTCTGTCAAGCCGCCGCTGCCGCTAAATCCAACTTGATGAGCAATAAGTACCTAGCTGCCACCCTGCCCGATACCCTTTAGTCAGCCTGCGCTTGCCTGCCGTAGATCAAGATAGGCAATCACGAGAACGAAAAAACATCGAGGATGTGTGACACTGCATTTAATATTGACTTAATTCGGTAGTTCTTGCGCCAACTGCGTATGCGGGGCTGTTCCCCTAACCAATATATGATGCAGGCTGATTAAAAGTGGCCAGGTCGTGAAGCAGGCTACGTAGTGAATAAAACATGCATTGCACACGTAGCGCACTCTAGATACCTAAACACGCCCACTTAGCACTTCTACAGATCTGATTGGGAAAGGAAAACATCGTATTCTCATGAGGGGCCAAGGAACCAGCCTGCCTCAAGTGGAAAAGGAATCTGAAACATAGAGGGTAGCTAAAACAAAAGAAACAACACAAAGGCAGACAGTAGGACCCGATACCCCTGTTGTTCAGTAGCAGGTATGTAGCAATGATGTGCATGCATCCAGATAAGCCGGCTGTACAAGATTTGATGAGATGCAAGTGAGCAGACACCTCCTAACATGCCAAGTCCCTCGCCATTCTAACGATAAACTCGGCGTCCAACGGGATTGCGGCGATCTCTTCCGTGTTCACACCTTCCATCTTGGCAGCAGCTAGAATCTTCGGGTCCAGTTCATAAGGGTTGTGCATTCTGGATTGTTTTGATTTGCCGTAGAAGAACGACTTGCTCTCTTGGGCGTCAATTTCCAGCGAGAACCGAAACTCGCAGCAATCATTCGGGTCGTGGCGTAGAACAACCGCTGTGCGTAGAAACGTTGGAATCCCACCATGTTCCACGGGATCTTCTTTCATCACCCACATTGCCCTAGTCTCTTCGCCGGTTCCCTTTACTCGCCTCGACATACCATTAAGCGTTGCAAAGTGTGACTTTTGTGTGTTTCCGCTCATGGTCCAGTGGTATGCAAGGTTGAGACCGATTGCGGAGATTGGGTTGGCATTGATAGCCGCATCGGCGCCATGGGTGACTTCCTTGGAATCTGTCTTCCTATCAAGTGCGCAGAATCCACGCGGTGAGATGTTGTAGACCTCTGGGTCAAATGCGGAAGGTCCCGTGCCATCCTCAAACGTGATCTTGATAGTGGCGGACTTGAATTGAGTATCGTGATGAGTGAGATCGAACTCAAAGATGAGAAGAGATGCGGGATCCCCGCCCTGCCTAAGGGTTCCGTGAATGCCTGACATTAGCTTTGCCTTAGCCTGCCACCGATTGCCCTCGTCGATAAGAACCTGCGGAAGATTCTGTCCCTTGTCATTCCTATTACGAAACTGTGCGTCGACCCCATGATCTGGTATTTCAAACAGGTCAATGATGAATTCCTCCATAGGGATGAGTGGGAAATTCCGGGAAATTGCAAGTGAAAAGAGTAAACAAGGTTCACGTACAGCAAAATAATAAAAGAACCTTTTGCGAACCAGTGAGGGTATGAAAGAGATAGCGGAAGGTAAATCATTGCCCCTTGAATATAATGTCACCTCGCATGCAACGAAGGAGTGGGGGCCACGGATCAGTTCGGACCCGTTGCGTAAGCCGGATCGTTCGAGCTGCATCCATAAAGCCAGGGTGAATAACCACCCATACCAATGGAAGTTTTAGCTCCCCCTTCTATTCGAATACCCACCTTCAAATAACTTCCTAAGTAGAATAATCTATCCCACTTTACACTAATTTCGATTAGTCAGCGTCCTCAACGATGACTTCTGACGGTGGAGCCGACGAGAGTGGTGATGACGATCTTCAATGGCAACCGAATCCGCCTCGGTCAGACGCGAAGAAGAAACCCGAAATATTGCCAGCAGAAATTCTTGCTGATATCAGAGCCCGGGACATAGACTTTTCTAATCCTGACTCCAATGAGGTTCAAGAGTTTCATAAGAGGTATAACGAGACACTCAGCGAGCAAAAGGATAGCAAGACCGTTGAAGGAGAAGGGAACATTCTTCACATACTTGCCACCGAGAGCTCAAAGTTCGGAGAGGCCGGAGACTATTGGGATGAGAGAAAACTTTCCCAGTTTTTAAAGTGGCTTTTGAAACGGCACTGGGAGTTCCTAGGAGCGAAGAACAAACTGGGTCAATACTATCCCCTTCACACCGCAATCAAGAATGGGAACCAAACCTTCATCCGGGCTATATTAGGACTTGAGGACTTACCGAATATTAAAACCGTATTAGCTGATCAGAAATGTAAGGACCGCGGCTACGTTGAAGTCGCCGTCCTTTCTGATTCTCCTATGGTAGAACCCATAGCCAGGCGATGTGCAGAACTGTCAGCACAGGTTTGGACATCGTCTGGCAGGAAGGGAGAAACTCCGCTTCATGTCGCAATAGCGAAAATCTGCCATAGCAAAGGCCAGCCGAATCTTACAAAAGCGTTAATTTGCCACGCAGAGGATACGGAGAATCCATCACCAGCGGCCAAGAGGGTCTACGATAAATGGAAACAGCGACATACCATCAAGCCATTTGATAATTCCGAAGATTCATCAGTAGGGGCAGTGAAAGATACGGCGAAGACCGTCGGAGAAGGCGCGATTGATGGCTATGAGAGGAATGGGAACCATACACTTGGACCCGTTTCACGCAGTGATATTGTGGATCTCATTCTAGAAATCATATGCGATTACCAGCACTCGCAACAACCATTATCCCAAGTTGATACGGTAAAGCTATTCATTGAGTTATCTGACTCATTCTATGCTCTCGAGTGTCGGGCCCGTAGACACCAAAACGAACCAGGACCAGGAAGAACACCATACCAAGCCCGAATCGATAAGCTCAAGGAAGCATGGAAGAATGTAATTGATGTTATTACTAGGGACAAAATTGTCATTCGGGAACGATCTACAGAGAGAATGACCGATGAGGACGCTCTGCGTATGGTCATGATCAGGGACCCTGTGGCAGATGCTATCAGGTACCACTGCATACGCTACTATGATCGAGACAGAATTGCCAGATGTCTGTACCAACCCGGGGATGGTAAGTACCCGTTTTCCCTTGATATACTTACAGACAGATTGGATGGTGGTGCTAATAGAGACTTTAGAGCGGCACATTGATTTCGATCTAGCTGGGCTCAGGAGCCCATCTGTATCGAGGGCTTTTCTTAACCAATTATCGAGGCATCTCCAATTTGAAAGCATTCTCAAGTATGTCGCATTACCTAAGCTAGGATTCAATAACTACAGCTCTGATATCGAAGACCAACATCATGATTCAAGGTTTGTCTTCCAGAAGCTGGGGCTAGTGAGGCTTTCCGCACAAATAATGACGGCTAAGATTCAAATTAGACACAGTTTTCGACAAGAACTACCCGACTTAAGACAGGTTTTCCAGTGGCTACGAGAGAATAAGGTTAGACGAATCCTGAAGATCACCGTTATCGACCACGGAGCTCCTTGCCACAGTGACGCCGCTATCGAAGAAGCTTTGGCAGACTTTAATGTTGAAATCTGGGATTGGAAGAAGATTGATATCTGTACAGACGTAATCGCAAATTCAACTAAGCTCGTCCGCCATGTCTCATTATATTCCTCTGGCAATAATGCAGTATTGTTGGGGTGGGCAAGTCCCGATGGTCTTGGAGATCGAAAGAAGTTCCCGAAAGTAAGGTTGCAGAGCAGCCCTAGGCATCCCCCTGAACTTCCCATTCTCTTATGCGATGTACTAATTTATGCTAGCTCGAAAATGTCAGAGTTTTTGTTGCCAAGGTAAGGATGAATCAAAGCACATCGAGCTTTTTAACTTGCCACGTTGCTGGGATCGTTCTAAAGAAGTACACAAATTAACACTTAAATTAGGGACAGGAAGGCGACAGAAGAGCAGAATACATCAAAGCCTTTGAAGAAAAAGTAAGCCGAATGGAGATATCTATTTCGCGCAACGAGCAGAAACAAGGTGTGCATACCCCATATAGCAACGACCAGGTTCAAGACCAAGGGGATATGAAAAACGAAAGGCGAGGCCATAACGAGGCCAACGAGTCAGCGTTGAAGGAGGAAGGCGCTGGGGATCTTAGGGATGGCAGCAAAAAGACAATTATGGTTGAACATCACTTAGATGATGGTAAGGTCAGCTACGCCGCAGATTTCAAGAACGATGAAATACCCGAACAACAGTAAGTTCAAATTTCTCTAATGATCCGCAAGAAATTATTTCTCATCCATTTTAGGGAAATTAAATGGATAAGCAAAGTCAAGGCCTTCTCGACATTCATGCGAAATATTCCCAAATTTGCCAGAGTAGCTATAGCACCAGTCAAGATAGCTATTATTGACGACGGTGTTGACGCATCCCTTGATTTTCTTGTCGGGAAGATAGCAGGGGGCAAGTCTTTCTGTCCCTACGAGAGCTCTTCGGATCTTATGAATGCGTACTACGTCCCTTCGGGACAGCACGGTACCATGATGGCAGACCTAATTTGCCAGATATGTCCCGAGTGTCGACTTTACGTTGCTCGGCTTGACGAACATGCTCGACGCATTGACTCAACGAGGCAAATCAAGATCGAATCAGCTGCAAAGGTGAGATTTTCTCTTCATTGTTGGGTTGTTTAATTCGGGGCTTTCCATTCTTCGTACTCTTATGACTATAATCTAGCGGCCAGATGCTAGTAACTTGCCAGAAGCTAACATTTGGAGGACACCAAGGCGATAGAATGGGCTATAGATTGCAAGGTGGATATTATCTCAATGAGTTGGACAATCGAAGTCACTGGTGATCGAAAAGAAGCGGAGATATCGCGACTCTCGAGTGTCATAAACAAGGCAAAGAATGACGGGATTGTCATGTTCTGTGCTGCCAGTGACCAAGGGAGTATTGCGAGTGAGAACTGCTATCCATACAAATTCGAGGACTGCATCGCTATTGGCGCAGCTACCAATACAGGAGACAAATGCCCCTGGGTTCCAGAGCAGTATGCGTTTCTCTTACCAGGAAAGAATATACCGTTTAGGTGGAAACTGCCTGATGGGACATCAAGCTGGTACGAGTCTGGCAGCTCGTTGGCTACGGCCCTAGCTACGGGCCTTGCTGGTCTTCTCTTATACTGCCAGAGGGTCGCAGGGGAGGAGGTACCCAAAACCAACGCTTCAAAGGGGTCGATGGTCGCTCTGTTCAAGAAACTTTCGCAAGCATCTGGAAACAGTAAGTTTCCTCGCGCTGACATATGGTTAGGCATAAAGTTTCAACAAAAGCTCTCAAGCCAGACCAGTCCCAACGCGTCCTACGAGCGGAGCAATATCGGAGCTAGTGAGACCATGGAAGTACCACTCACAGATCTGGAATGGACTAAAACTACCAAGATTGCGCTGCAAAACCTCCTCAAGGAAATGTCCCAAACTTATTAATATTAGTTTCACGGAAGTTACTCCCTTGATAAGTCTGTTCTCACAAAGCTTCCGAGCCGGGCTAGAAGTTAGATGACCTTGAATTCAAGTTTCGCTTTTGAAGAAAATTCTAAACCTTAACACTACCAAATTATCTCAAATTTGTTACGTCAGCGTAACAACAAAGCCAGTTTACTTGCTGTTGGGGTGCCGAATTAGTTTCTGTATTGATGCTCTTTTGGGAAATTTGTGAAAGAATGAGGACTATCGTATCGCCCAGGCCCCCGTGATGCCTACCTACTTATAGGACATCCTAGAACTTGAGCGATAATAAGGCCAGCTTATCTGAATTTTTAGCATTCTACTACATGTTGTAGAAGCCAGCCATACATAATGTAGTAAAGAAAACGATATACTCGAGGGAAACAGGTGTTTGAAAATTTTGCAACAACTGCCTATTGAGGTACCTCAGAGCGATAATATTTACAATAATGTAGTGGTTAGGCAGTAGCTTGGTCGAAGTATAAGAGGGTCTATGTAGGAGATGATTAACAATTCTACTGTATGAATTTATTAGCAGACCGATGAGAGGCTCGCCAAGCTCATGGAGGTTCCTATTGACGGATTGATCGCCACCGAGAAGCTTGGCTCATATGGACAATGACACGTAGACGAGACGGGTCACGTTCTGGGCAGCGAGGGTCACATTTCGAGTATCGAGTCTCAGCTCTAGAGAAACTGCAGCGATGTCGTGAATCCCGAGGGCATTTCTGACAAAGTCGGATGGGCACTTAAAGAACTGGTGCAACAATTACTACGAATTAAATGAGCCACATGTGTCAAGATGTTACGTCGTATCAGGGCACGATTGGTCAACCACATGTTGACGTTCGATGACGTGAGGCATTTCTAGGGGAATGAATATACCAAAAACCATCGCTTCACCTCTATTAGTATACTAGGTCTGCAAATGACTGTGTCGCATTAATGTGGACGCATAGTACATCTATTTTAGTCCGTAGAATCGTATATTCGTGTATCATTCCCTCATTACCGCCAGTAATCATTAAAGGCCCAAAGACAACGTAGATTTTTTCCCGGCACGCCAAACCAGCAAGAGTAACATTAAAAATATCCCTTGGACTTCAGCCAGTCCTGTCGCAAAGCTATGATCCGCTAAAGTCCCAGCGCTGTGTGCGTTTCCTTAGAGTTCCGACTCATTCGTCACATATGTGCACCCTGTCCCTAATAACGCCGCTTGCTTGTTGTGTATTTCACAATATCAGAAACCCTTGAATTGGACCTAAGCTTAGGACTTCCCGGGATAGTGTAGTCTCGGTGGTTCGCTTCGGTCTCGCTGGTGGGTAAATGCCGCCTTCTTCTGGTCTGCTGCCGTCATTCTCTGTTTCGCGGCCAGAGCGTTGATCTTCTCACGCGCCTTCTCCAGACTGCTGTTGTCTTGTTCTCTTAGTTTTGCACGAATCTCGTATAGAGAGAGCAGGGTAGACGCTCTGTCTACGTCTGAGTCGCTGGCCTAAAAAACTTATTAATATGTATAGACCGGAGGAATATAATGATGCGCCGTACATGTTCGTTGCGAGGAGTCCCTGGCACAGTCAAAGGCGTCGCCGAATTTGTTCTGGAAAGCGGCGGGGAAAAAAGGCCTCGTCGAACGGCGGGAGGAGAAGTTATGCGACTCTCGGTCGCGCACCGCTGATGATGTGCTTGGGGTTTGGATTGGTCGTTGGGATGGAGGGTCTTATTGGCAGACACCAGGGCTTTCGCGGCGGTTTGGTCCTGCTGCGCAAAGCGAGGAAAGGTCAGCAATCTGGGAGCGGCGGTGAAGGTGGGAAGGGACAAAGATGACGTACAGCAGCTTGGAGATCATTCAGGTCTGCCAGCATCTGGGCTAGCTGGAGAGCCTCCATAGTAGCAAATACGATCGGGGGATGTCTAGTCGTCTAACACGGTCTTTTTCGGGTTCGCTGGGCGACTGCGGGAAATCACGACGAAGAATGAGAATGAGAATTATATATTGTGTGGTGGTGGTGGCGTTAGGTGTGTCAGAGGATTGGTGCGCGTGCGTAGGTAAGGTGCGCGAGAAGAAGGTATTGTGATGTAAAGGTGGGTGGGCAGAGAAATTCTTATCCGAGTGTATTATGTACTTGTTGTACCTACTTCACTTCGTCGCCCTCAACCTATAATTAGGTAGGTATTCCTGGGGAAATAGCATTCTAGGTACATCCTAATATCGGCTTACACCTCCAGTACCGATCGCTAATGCCATGTTACCTGCCTGCATATATGTGTAGGTTATGTAAGTAATATACCGTAGTAAGACGGTAAGAATTCCTCTCTTCCATGCCACTGGGGAGTGCCTAACAGGAACCTAACCGTTGGTATTTATGTAGGTAGTTCTAGATCGTGAACCCCGCTATCCCACATGCAGATCTCCCTGAAATGCCGCCATGGGGAGAGCTAGGTACACTACACTACATGGGGGGGAAGCCCCTAGCAGAATAATCAGACCGATATTATTCGATCATGAAACCAACTGTCAAAAAGCGCAATGACAACGTTCAGCTATGAAAACGATTACCATTACCAAAAACTATTATCTACTGCTGACCTATAATTCGTGGCCTAACTGCGCTTAAAAATCAATCCATTGGGGGCAACCATAGCACCTAGCAAATTTCCAATAAAAACGCACCTGTATGTAAGATTACCCGCGTTGACACTTACCAGCAAACCCCTCTTGCCCGCATAAAGATATAGCAGTCTAATAGGCGATCTATTATTTACTCCGCGTGCCCTAGCATAAACCGTCCTCTAACATGACGTTTTTTCAGAGATTCGTCGTCATCGAGTAGCGCGTCCCCTTAACGGCGACTTTCACGGAAGCGTGCTAGTGCTGGCGCCGGACTTCAACCGGGTCTACATTTACGGCCGGCCCTCGGTACCAATTCCTCCTGGGGGTTGAGCTGCAGCGCATGGCGATTGCCGGTGGCTGACCCGAGCAGAAAAATAAAGCCCGCATTGACGAATCACCAGGGTCCTGTTCCGTCCGACACCTCCAATTCGGGCCTCCGCACCTCGCCCTTTCCTATATCGCTCCGTCTTGTAACGGTAAGGGGCTAAGAGCATAAGAGAGTATCTAATACATATATAACGCGAGCCGACGACGACTCGCCCACTGCTGCCCCCCCTCGCGTGATTCGCCATCATGAACGTCTTCCGTCGCGGCTTCGCCATGGCATCGTCTTCAACCTCTACTCTCCGACAGGCCCGCAAGGTCGTCTGCATTGGACGCAACTATGCGTAAGTATTAATTAGTTATACGGTACCCCAAGCTGTCACTCTGCCCGATGATGCTAGGGTCCCTTGTAACCTAAGTAGGTAGCTGCTGACAGCATGCTTGTTGTAGCGACCATATCGCCGAGCTTAACAGCGCCCGGCCGAAGCAGCCCTTCTACTTCTTGAAGCCCACGACCTCCATCCTCCTCCCAGGTGAAGGCCCAGTGAAGCGGCCCAAGGGCGTCGAGCTCAGCTATGAAGTCGAGCTTGCCTTGATCATTGGAAAGACAATCAAGGATTTCCCCGTCGAGGATGAAGCTGGTGCCATTGACGCCATTGAGAGTAAGCAATCACCCCGCTTCCTCAACCTTGTCTATAACTCATTCGTGTTCCTGTAGGTTATGCCTTGGGCATCGACATGACTGCAAGGAATGTGCAGTGGGAGGCCAAAAAGAAGGGGTTGCCCTGGTCAATTAACAAGGGTTTCGACACCTTTTTGCCCATGAGCAACATCATTCCGAAATCGGCCATTCCCGACCCTCATTCAATTGAGCTTTACTTGTCCGTCAACAACGAGATCAGGCAAAACGACTCAACGAACCTTTTCCTTTTCAAGGTCCCTCAGATGCTAAGCGCTATTTCTCAAGTTATGACACTAGAGAAGGGCGATATCGTCCTAACGGGAACTCCCAAGGGCGTTGGACCTGTCCTTCCCGGAGAGGTCATGCGCGCTGGGATTAAAGTCAACGGCAAGGAAATTGAGGAGTCTAAGATCGAAGTTGCTGTCGAAGAGTCAACAGGCGCCTATGTATATGCCGAGACGTGAAAAGTCTTATTTGACCAACTCAGTTAACTAGATGCATTTGTTTATAGATTCTCGATATCAGATCTCTTCGTATATCGTAAGAGATCAATCCAATATATACCATATCTTTCTTACATATTACAGTCTACCTAGCTCCAAGCTAAGAAGAGAACCGCCCTAATCTAACCTCGGCGAGATCAAAAACGTAACGCGTTCAATGCAAGGAAAAGCAGACATTTCATTACAGCTTTGGAGACCGTCGAGATCAAGTGCGAATTGACACATATTCAGAGACGGAGAACCATGATATCGATTTGTACAGCATTCTACCTATATTGCGCCAAAAGAAGCCTCCAGATTTTTCTGCTGCCTATTCTTCATCCACAATACCTCATATAGAAAAAATCTACAAAGAAACCAAATCATTACTCGCCGGGCACCCCAAGCCGGATATTCCTATACTGGCTCGTCGGATAGTGCAAGTTATTCGCCGTGCGATCTAGCCAGTCCAGCTCGCGGGACATGGTCTTCACGAGACTCCCATGGCCAGCGCGATCACCACTCGCCTCCCAGAAGAACGCGCCGCCGAGCCCGCGGTCGTGGACATAGTGCGCCTTGAACGCGGTGCTGCGGACGTCGTCGTACGAGATCAGCTCCCGCGTCCGGCGGTCGTAGCTATACGTCGCCTTCGCCACGTCGTCGAAGTCCTCCCGTGCTCCGGCTTTCGGCAGGTCCTTGTAGTACCAGACCCCGGGCTGCGGACCACCCGTGCCGATGGAGGTGTAGTTCTGGCCGAGGCCGGACGTCCCGTTGAAGGAACGCCCGTAGAGAGGGAGCCCGACGACGAGTTTTCGTGCATTGATTCCCTGGGATTCGTAGTGCTTCACGGCGTCGTTGGTGTTGAGGGGTGTCGACGCTTCGTTGGCTTTGTTGGCGAATACGTTGGCTTGGTGCCCGCTTCGGGGATTCCAGCTGCCGGAGTAGTCGTATGACATGAGGTGCCTGGGTGACATGTTAATACTGCTAGTCCGTGTACGCGGCACGACGACGCGGGAGACTCACCAAATGTCAACATAGCGATCCATCCGCGGCAGATCGACGAACTTCCAATTAGCTGCACTCGCGGGGCTCGCGACCGTGACGAGGAACCGATAGTGCAGGTGATTATGGAACGAGAATCGATCGAAGGCCTCGCGACACGCCGCGAGCAGCTTGACGAGGTTGTCTCTCTCCGCCTCGTTCGTCGGGTACTCCCAGTCGATATCGAGGCCGTCGAAACCCCAGTCCGTGACCATCTTGACGGCGGACTTGGCGAAGGTCTGTCGGCGCATCTCGGTCGATGTCGCGGCCGCGAATTTGGGCGAGAAGTCCCCGCCACCGACGGATAGGAGGACCTTCATGTGGCGGTTCCATTTCTTGTGGATGTACAATTGCTTCACGGCCCCGTAGGCATTGCGGCCTGGCTCCCAATGCCTGTCCTCGGGATACTTCTGGGATAGGTCTGCTAGCGGGTTCGCTGATAAGACTGTCCCGTTAGGTGCGATGTCTGCGAAGGCATATAGGACGTGGCTCAAGTCGTCCACTGGGAGCCTTTGGGGTATGTATTTCTCTTGCGAGATACCCCTGCGTATATACGTAAGTCATTGATTATATCCTATTTGATACGAGACGAAGAGACGAACCAGTTTGTGAAATACACTGTGTTCTTGAACCCCTTGAAGGGACCCGGAGGCAGTGGCGGTGGTGGCGGTGGTAACCCCCCAATACTTGTTGGTGTTGGCAACGCAGTGGTCGTAGGGGTGGAGCTCCCGGTGGTGATAGTACTGTTCACCCAGCTAGTAGGAGTAATGCTGACGCTAGTTGTAGTTGTCGACGGTATCGTCGTAACAGGCTCGGAACTGCTTGTTGGCGCTGATGGTGTACTCGTGGGAATGCTGGCAGTCTCGGTGGTTCCGGTACTCGAACTAGTCGGTGTCCCAATTGTTATCGATGAAGATGATGTGAGTATACAGGAATCTCCTCCACGGCTACTAGTCGTATTCGGCGCAAAGGCATAGATGGTCGTGGGCAGGTATATCGTCGTCGTCACGAGAGCACATTCGCCCGAGCTCTCGATCGCGGATACAATTCCGACGAAAAGACTATGGGCAAGAGCCCAAGAGCGGCTTCTGCTCATCTTGAATCTCTATCCCGTCTTCTGATGTTTTCAAGTTTAGGTTATGACGGCCAACTTCGAAAGACTATCAGGTTCTCACGCTACGTATATAGGTAGTTCTATAGGCTCATCGAAGAGCGTCTCAGAGCGCTATCAACCGAGATCATTTGCCACTAGGTCTGGTATACTAGGGAGTCCTACTTGTATATATGTCTAGACTACGGCCTGCTGACGCGTACACTAACTCGGCCTCACTTACCAGGTAGAGTAGACCAAACAATGGAGTCCTTCATTACGGCCAGACGGGCTAGAGAAGAAGTTTTCATCACGCAAGCAATATATTATGCAGGAAATTTATTAGCCTGTGCAGAGTAACGTATAGAGTGAGGCAGGGCGACGTTGAGGGATGTAACTCTAGATTCCCCGAATAGACACATATATGCTAGGTAACCATGCGCTATTATGAAAGATCGAGAAGCGAATGGGGAATGGCCATATCTATATTAACGGGTTATAAGTCGATCGCAGCTCCTTTTTCGGAAGAATAGTGTTGACCGGGGACATCGTGCTGTCGGTAAAATGGAGAGGGAGTATGGAGCTTGACACCGGTTGGTCCCGAGCCAATAACCACTATGCCTTGGGGAGATCTGCCAAGGGGCAGGAATCTAGCCTCCAACCGTGCCTGGAAATTCCAGTGGTCGCGGGGACTTGGCACCGCCGTTTCGGCCATTCATATCTTTTTGTTTGATCTGTTGAATAATGAATATTGAATTGTGCTTTGTGCAGCTGCCAACTGTCGGCCTAGAACATCCTTTGCATATTTATGAAGCCATTCATTACAAAGCAGTGCACTTGGTGATCGAAAGATATTTCTCGGCGGAATGTAACATTATGCGTGCTATATTTATACGATATCGAGTATGTGTATAGGTGTGCTGTGACGTTGCTCTCGTTGTAGCGACCGTCGCTCTAGTCTGTATTTACCGTTCCTATCGTAGCCTCTAACGTGATCGAGATTGTCTCGAAAAAACGTAAAATGCGTCTTTACGAAGGTAATATGTATGAACATGTATATATCTAGATGTCTAGCTAAGTAGCGAGTGTAGTAGTTCCATCCACTTGGCTGCGACGTCATTCTGCGAGTCTGCACCCCGAGGAAAAAATCGTGAGCATGTTACTTCAACTACGACCGTGCGTCAAGATCAAAGTTGGACTTAGATTATACAATTCCAACTTAACTTGCTACTCGCCGTTGTCACTGAGTAAAAGAAGGCCTTTCTCATTAATCATGCTTCCGCCTAGTCCTGTCCTGACGAAGTCGTATTTCCGAGCTACAATTGCGATAATAACTTGTAACTCGAAGTTTGCAAGCTCTATACCAATACAGTTTCTGGGTCCTCTTACCTATTTGAAGAGGAAAGTTTACGCGCCCGACGTATCATAAATATGACTTGTGTGTATGTTGTATATGCGCCATGAGCGGCACAGGGTCTACAGCTATATATACGAGATAGGCTAACAATACTAAATTGTACAAAATTTAGTCTAGGACTATTCAATACAAGAAGGTTTAATTCCAACTGGAAAGAAAAGAAGCACAGAACCTCGGACCTACAATTGACCCTTAGCTAAGTTCATGAATTCACCTATCACCACTTTTAAAATAGGAAATTTCTATGTATCTCGCTCCCGCAAAGTCGCTTTACTTAATCTTCAATAAATGTAGATAAATCATGCATCTTTGTTGTATATTGTTAGGCAACTAGGTCACTGGAGTGGCACTTGACCTTATTTGACTAAGCCGCTACCTAACTACCTCTTACTATAGTGGCTTTCCCCGATCTGGATCAAACAGTTGTCATCGTGATCGTGAGGTTTCCGTCTAAAATTCAATTTATCTTTTGCCCGAAGCAGCTGCATGGCAGGCCGAAGCAAAGTAAACTTGATGGGAACAGGTACATGAAGTATTAACTTCACAAGGATGACGACCTGCTGTACGAGGTTGAGCCGGTCTATGTGAACACCGATCAGCTTGCCGGCTCTAACCAGTCTGTCAATCTGCTCCTTTAGGCAAATCTTTTTTTTCGGGTTCCTACACACCTTACATTTACCTCGACCATTGTATCGATGTACTACCCTGAACTGGGAAAAGTTTAGGTGAGGGATGGCACATTCATGGTTTTCTTCAGTATCAAAATGAATGTTTGGCGTATCATGGACCAATCCATCGATACCACCAGTACGACGGCCGTAGATCTCTAGAGAACATCGCCTCTGGCCACATCCACTACCAAATTCATCTTCCAAAAAAAAGTCGAAATCATCTTTGTAGCTCCGTCGGTATACTGTTACACCCCAGTCGTCGTAAATGTCTATGCATCTACCGCCTGTGATTAACCTTTTCGTGCCTTTGTAAACAAGAGCAGGGGCATCGATTAGCCCGAGAAACGAACCCCACCGTGTTCTTTCTGCGCGTCTTTTTATTATGAATGTTGCTATATGTTCTAAGCATTTCGGAAATTCCCGTGGGGGCCGGGGTGGAGGAGCATTGTTGGCCATCCGGGCCATCTGTAGAGGCAATAAAGCAACGGGAGCAAGACAGACTGCCATGACGACTGTAGTAGGTTGTCGAGGTAATCGGCTTTGGCTGACAGAGAAGTGTGAATAAGGGAGTTGAGTAAATGAGTGAAAATCGTCCTAAGGTCTTAACGCGTCGTTCGACGGATGGTGATGTCTCTTCTGTTAGTTGTTGGTCGCTGAGTCTTAGGGTATTTATACTTTGGTATAAGCCTGAGGGTGTTAATGTAACAAATGGAGAGAGGGGAAATCAATTAAATTCCCTTCACCTTGTATGACAATATTGTTACTGTTTAAGAGGGTGTACTAATCACAAGCCGCATATTTACTAAGCAATGCGAAGTTGAGGAGATTGCGCTCTTATGACAAAATCGATCACTAGGTAACAGGATTAGCATTGGAGAAGGAATTATGCGGCTAACGCCGTACAATTCTAGAAGGATTATGAACGCCACTAGTAGAGCAATTGTAAGTAGAATAGATGGTAGTATAAGTCGTATTTCAGGATCTTGGGTACAAAAAAGCCTCGTTATATGGATGGAAGAAAAGCAAGACACAAGAGACCTTTTAAGACAAAAGTCTATAACCAGTTCGGTTTAAAACTAATTTTAAACTCCTAAATAAAGATATTATGTTACTAGATCGGATAATATAATTGTTTTTAAAATTATAAAAAGAAAACTGCAGCATTATCTAAGGTGAAAGACAGTGGATCAAAAAGGATTAAAAAGACAAAACATACAACACCAGGGATTCGCTGGTCGTCACCGACCCAACTACTAATCTGGCGGTATCTGGCTTAGCTAAGGGGGAGCAGACGGGACCCCGCGTTTTCCAGATCCTATGGTCGTATGTAATAGGCCTCGTCCTAAAACAAGTATTTCCATGCATGCTCTGAAGGAATGGCTTCACCTGGGACTAAGGACTATGTACATGACGGCCGACGGGAATGGTGAAATGGGACTCGCAAAACATCGGCATATGCGCGCAATCTATTCGACCGACATGCTCATTGCGTAAGTAGATCCGTTCTTTTGCAAACAGTGCAATTCCCTCTCTCCTAGCACTCGAAGGAGTCTATGTGTGTGGTTATTTTGAGTAATCTAGGTATCTGTATAACAAGGAAACATAAGTGTATTCTCGGATTTGATAGTACCACCATTTTTATTCGTCCGCAATACCATCGTAGAGTGGGATTACATGTGGCTGTTATACCTGTTGTCTGTCCATACATCAGCGCCGGTGCTCTCGCTCTAGACCGGTCGATGGCTGAGACCAATGCAGCCACGCCCTCTGCAGTCCGCACAATTGGTCCGAATTCCGAGCCCGAGGCCCAGGTGAATAAGCTTAAGGTTAAGGTATTGATGCTTGATGCTCATATCCGGGCTAGAAAATAGGGTATGGGGCCCATCCGATTCACGAGACATTCCACCGCATTCGGTCATACTAATCCTTGCTCGGGTATCGCTCTTGACTCTGACTTTGAAACATCCAACTCTAATAGCATGGAAAAACGCCTGCTTCCACCGTCGCTGGCTACTTATCAGGCTAGTTCCTCCGACATGCGAGACAAGTCAGTCTCTCTATTCGAAGAGGTAACAAGTCTCTAGACGCTTCACTCGCAAACATCTCCTAGCCCACCATCGCCCTAGTCGTCTTCCCAGATATGTCGGCGAGGGGCCTCTTTGCCCGCGGAGTCCCTCCTTTCCCCAAGTTTTTCACGTACATTGTAGGGTTAATAATATTGCTGTCCATCATTATACTATCCCTAGCTGCGTATGCTGAATCTCTCTCCGGCAATTACTACTATGAATCGGGTGTCCCAGGTTTTTTACTCTTCGTCGTAAGCGCGCAGAGAAGTGACTAGCACTACATGATTCGGACTCTAATACCCTTTCTAGTCGATTTGGTCATGGCTCGTTTACGGCGGTATGCTCGCCGTGGAGCATTATGCACCTCGATTCTACTACCGCATCGCTTTCCTTGTCGGCCAGCTCCTGAGTGCCATATTCTGGATATCGGGCTGGGCATGGGCTGCAGTGAGTATTGATCCTCGAAGTTATTATTATTTTTACCTCAGCTATCTTGTGTTCGATTATAAAGGCATCTTTCTCTTCTCGAGTCAACATCATTCCCTAGAGGCTTCTCACGATCCCTCCTAGTCAATTTGTGAAACGCTGACCACTGACCCTCTCATTCTTGTAGTCATCGGCTGACTACATACTCTCCTTTGATAATTATAGCTCACACGATAGCATCAGAGGGGCTTGGAAGGCTTTCGGCCAAACCATTGCCGCATGTGCTGGCGTCGGTGCGCTAGTTTGGGTCCTGTGCATTGTTGCTGTTGTTGCTTTCTGCTCTGCTTGTATGCGCAGTTCCGTATCCGAATCCGCCGCAGACATCGAGCTAGCGGGCGCCCCAAAGTCAAACGTCCTTCCAGGTCAGGCGACGTCTCCATCCTCATAGGGTTACGAAATAGCCCGCCTGTGGGAGCGGGTCTTCATTGCCAGTTCTCATGTTGTCGAACCCCAAACTCTACTCAAACAGCGTCATATTGCACGATGGGCGTTCATACGAACCAAGCAAGCATCCGGCATGGTCTGCGTTTAACCACGAGGAGAATGTGATAGCTCTGTCCATACCATTGATGTTATTGAATAATCATAATGATCTCAGTTTACATAGTTACGTTATAACTATTCACTTCTTTTTTGTATCTTTTACATCATTTTCTATGCCCCTACTACAATTCTACATGTCACAAGCTATCAAGACTATGAGCGTGAATCATGAAGGCATAAACTTTATTCCAGTACTAAAATACAGATATCAAGGTCTTCGCAGTGACTTTGAGCCTCCCTAATCCGCTATGTTTCCCTATCCTTACCCAGTGGTCTGTGTACATGTTCACGCCCTAGTCCGAGATGGCATGCCGAAAAAAAAGACAACTATGTACGCACCAACGCTTCTGGCTATGCACTGAGTCAGGTTTTCGAGATATGTCGTAAAAGCTTCCTAGACGCCAACAAACGCCAATATCAAACCTATCAAATTGCAAGGAAAATAAACCCAACGAGTCTACCCCAACGATCACGCGAGACCAGGTCCGCCCCAACCGAATGACCCGTCATCGCCACTATTGTTGAATCCGTTGTTGAATTCGTTGAGAAACTGACTAATATCCTTGTCCGTATCAGCCGACACGCCGCCGCCGCCGCTTGTCTGACCTCCCGGCTGGTGTGCGATCGACAGCATGGCATTCGACCAGTCAGCGTCCCTCTCGTGTTCGAGCTCATCGATCTTTCGCGTGAGATCACCAACACGGTGGCGCAAGGCCTCGTTCTCCCTTCTGAGTCTATCGTTATCGCTCTCGGCGGTCTGCAGACGAGCGGTCACATCGGCTAGCCCGCGATTCCCGGCCGTCATCTCCCGCAGGCGCGTGTCCAGGCGCTGCTTCTCGGCCGTCAGCTCGTCGATGAGGGCCTGCTTGCGCTCGCGCGACTTCTTGGCCGCCTGGTTGTTCCGGAACCGCATGTACACCTTGCGCGCCTCGGCCACGTTCCTGTTGTGCTCCACACGCCTGCCGACCTCCTCCTGGCTCAGCCCGGACGGGATCTCCTTCGACACGAACGGCGGCCCGTAGATCGACTGCGGCGGCTCGTCGGTGTACTTGGACTTCCGCTTCGCTCGAGTCCTCGCGGGTGTCAGACGGGAGGTTAGCGAGAGCTCCGCTGTGACTGTGTTGCTCTGTTGGTCCGGCGGCGACGACAGCTCGTCCAGGCTAGCCGGCCTATGGGCCTCGTCGGAAAAGTCGGAAAAGTCCATCAAGCTGCCAGGGCTGGCTCCTTGGTAGCCGACGTTGATGGGAGAAAAGGTACCAGCGCCCCAGGGCTGCGGAGGACTATGGATGTTTTCACCGGCACGACCACTTGGCAACAGGCCACCTATCGGCGCCACGGGCACACTGGGGCCTCCAACATTGCCACCGTACTGATAGCCTCCGATGTATGCTGGCATGTTTATGGGGTAGTCTGGAGGCCCATCGGAGCTCGAAACACCCATCTGAGGTTGATGTTGCCCCGGAGCCGTCCCCGCGTCGGCGAGCAACATCACGTGCGTGCAGCTCGGGCAGCAGCATGGAATGCCCTGCTGAATGCGGGTGCACTGTGGGAACTGGCTCATCGTGACTGTTGCGAGAGGGTTTCCAAGTAAGTGGGATCTTGTGACGCAAGGTAGAGTAAACGGTAAAATGTGTGATGCTTAGGTCGACAGCAGCAGTATCTTACGTATGACAACGTTGCCTATGGTCCACTGTCTCTGTGTCGCATATGTCCCCTTTTTGGTTGCAATAGCATGGCCGGTAGCTTTACTGCACGATTTTATAGTAGTTGTAGAGAGTCAGTCACCTAGAAAATAGTAGGCGTTTGCGAAGCTCACTCTCAATGAGAACAGTAGGTGGTTGTTGGGCTTTGTGAGGGGCTCTGGACGGATATGATGAGGATTTGGTAGAAATAAGAGGCTGTGCAACGATATTGTGCGCTATAAAGTAGTAACGGACAGTGGTTATGTGTGGGCTGGCAGTTAGGTATTGTATTACTTCGTCTAGTAGTTGAATGTGTGGTTCAAGACGGAGGCTCTGCTCTTATCAATTAAGCTTGATAACGAAGACGTTGATACCGCCAAGGTATATTCCAGACGAAGCTGCCCTGTCAAAGATGATACAAAATCACTCCATGAATAAGAATCAGACGAGGCCCTAGCGTCAGAAAGGTTGCTCTAGGAGCTATGACAATTATCGCCACGTTCAGATGACGGTTTCACTTGCTTAAAACCGGTTCTTGGGCTCTGAATTCTTCCCTGGTTACCAAGGTATAGAAGAACAGGCACAAAAAAAAAGGGCGACACTGGTAGCCTTATTTGATGCTGTACGGCCGCCCAGCAACCAGCTGCAGGCCTTCTCTTATAAATCTTTTTCGGTTGGAATACTATGTTTAGCCTAGTGCTACTACAATGGGTAAATAGAAACGGAAATATATAGAAAATTATCGTTGTGGTTGTCTCACACTAGAGCCTATCTCATCGCAGAGAATGGGCCTGACGAAGCTATTGTAGGCATATTCTAGAAGACATGAGCCGCTAGTGACACGTTCACATACCATAAATGCCCTCAAGGCACGTGGATGGTGACTGTAATTGCAGGGGCAAGTTTGTAAATCAGCACACTGAGAGAATCTCTCACCATTGCATCTCACATTGCTACTCTATATCTTATTATACTTCATCCAGTAGTACCATCTTGCTGTAAATAGGCGTTAGAGGTACATTGACACAGGCTCCCGACAGATACTCGGCGTTCCGAAAAACGGCACCGGCGCGTTTCTAACTAAGTACCTTAGAATAAATCCGGGTGCTGCCGCCGGCTTCGGTGACTCATCTTGCAGTCACATTGGACAATGCTCCGCCGCCTTGACCACGGATCCACTCATCACAGCGCTGTAGCTCGGCAGAGTAATTAGGCGATTGGCCAAAGCTCTGAATGTGCAGCCTGTTTGCGGCCCAGTTAGGCAGAAACGGAGAGGACGTGCTTTCCATTTCTGGATTCCAAAGCCACAAACAAACAACTTTTGTTGGTGAGGTTGTACCTTGGCGGTCAAATCCGGCAACAGCCCTCGGCAGCTCGGTGCCGGCAGGTTACACAAGCAAATCGGGAGCCCACGGAGCGTTGATTGAAAACCCAGGAATCTGATTGGATTTCGAGCTCAATAGCTTGCCTATTTAGGCTCGATTGCCTGTTAAATTAACTTGGTGGAGTTGAAGCCGAGAGATCAACTCGACCAGAATCCCCCAGCACATTAACAATACAGGATATAAATGATATATATGAAGGGCAGTCTTATGGACCATATACTTATTGTCAAATCTTCTGCTATATCTAATTATCAAAATTCTTTTTTTTTTTAACAAAGATCAGGCCAGTAAATAAAGTACGAGTCAATCATTTCGGCGACTACCTATGAGCTGACCCAGCGCAAATTGTCCAAAGAATAGGTCAGCTGTATGGCAACTAAGCCACGCAGAGAGGTTGCAGATAGGACGCAAACAACAAATATAACGGGCGTCATACATTTGCCGAGCGCTTCAAGTTCAAAAGACGGGCAAGCAGTTAGCCTACCAAGTTATTATGTAAGATTACATAAGTGAGTTCTCATAGCTAAACTTGAGAAGCAGAGGCGTGGATGGCGCACGTGCACCCCCTTAGGTGCTTAAATCTTGCCCATATCACTCGATGCATGAATCACATTAAGGGCCAACATGATACCCAGCCACTTATATGCGTGTAGAGAATCTGCTCACGGTACTATGGCGTATTGATCAATTTACTGAGAGCTCCTTCTCAAGCTCGTGCTCTCTGGCTATATGAATAGTCATATAGGATAGGTGTGTCAAAAATTCGGTGGGAGCCGTTGATCCGTTGTTAGCCATACATCTGCTGCAGCAATCCTCTATCTGTTATCTGTCTTGTCGGCTCGATGAAGACGTATTCGAATTTTTGTACAATGCGTATTATTTGATAAACAGGGACAATGCTTAGGTCTGCTTTCACTTCACTACTTCTCCTGAGGTACCTTAATCGGCCATATGAGATCTTATTATAACCTCATCTATGATTTTTGGCCTCGATGAGCACGCTAAGGTTTAAATGTAGAAAATGACTTTGCAAAGTATAATAGCTTTTATTATTGGATAATCGGAAATCATAATGAGTCTCGAGAGTAGAAATTATTATAACTTTCTCACTTATGAATATACTCCATCATCTGCATTTTCTATTATGGCTGGGCGAATATTGGGGGCAAACCTTCGTCTCGTCTCTTCGGTTCTCTCCGAAAGCTCATTATTTATTATAGTCGCATATATGTCACTAGTCTGCTACAATGTGATAACGTGTTCATTAGATAGCGTTTTACACCTACGTAGCCTATTTTCGTACTCGGAGTACCCCAACTGATCAGTCCCATTGTGACGGCCTGCTTATCCCCTGAACGAGTCACCGAGCTGCAAGTCTGACATCGCATTGATGAGTACCCCCAAGTTGATGAAGCGATATGTGGCATGGGGTGGTTGTTCTGGATTTATTGCCATGGCCTCGTTCTGGGCCTCCTATTCTCTGCGTACATCGATCGACATCCGCGCGGTATTCTTTCCGCGTCGTCAACCTCCTCTCCACCCGCGCTTCATGTACGTCCCAAACGAAACGGGATGGCTAGATGCCTCTCATTTGCCGCCAGCGTCAAACAGCCGCAACACCGGGTCCGGATTCTGCCCCATGAATACCCCTGAGATGGCGATTGTCATGAGTCTGCAGGTGAAAAGGTGTGTGTGTGTATGTGTACGTGCGTGTTGTGTGTGTATGTGTGTGTGTGTGCCTAGCCGGGTAAGAGTCAACCGCGCCTGTAAACCTATCAGAGAGGCCTCCTCTCACAGATTCCGCGACGAAACAACGAGGGCACGAGATCACCGCTCTCTTGGCGCGCATATCACAGCCTCCAAAGAATTGTTTCCGACAGGGACGTTTCTAGAGTTGGAGGTGGTCGAAAGATCTTCGAGTCATTCGCAAAGTAAGGGAGCACGACCTGAGGAAATACAGGGGGGCCATAGCACAATGTAGAAAAAAAGGGGTGGAGAGACCGTTGTATCAGGTGAGGCACACTGCTGCATGGAACAAAACAAAAGTAGTCCGTCCTGCAGATCTGGCTTGTGCGTTAGCTGTGGTTGTGTTGCGTTGCGTTACATTGTAAGGATTTCCCAGGTGCTGCTAGTTCACTCCCCATTGGTATTTACCGTGACACCCACGCAGCTGAGAATAGCAATCCTCATTTCGCTTCTTGCTCGCCTTACTTCCCCAGCGCGCAGGCACCTTCCAGCCTTCGCCTGGCCCTCGAGGTGGGGAGCTATATCGAACGGTGAGGCGGCGGCTGAAGGAGAAGGTATACTGTACCCCAGCTTTTTTCTCTTGCAGTATGATGACAGAGAGAAATGTTATACGGAGGAAAGTTCTGGGGATTATCCCGCCCTGCCGGAAGCGTCCTCACACCTGGGTATCCGGACCGTCTGGTCCTTACCGCTTATAGCTTCTGTCATCGGGGCGAGCATGAACATTTCGTTCACATCTCAAATGATGGCCGATTACTTCAAGTTGGATAGACAGACCGGTAATACAGATAAAAAGATTACATTATTCAATTATCGCGAACATGTTTCGTGCGACCTGGTATATGTCTTGCAGCTTCACAGCATATAATCAGGTTTCGAGGGGCTCCGCAATACGAAGTAGAGCTGAGAGCGCGGAAATTACCGCTAGGTGTAATGCAGGTGTAGGTATCGCGTCATAAGCAACAGTATCATCGTGCCCTTTCTATTCATAGTTGTCAACCTCACCTATGGCTCGAGCAGGTAGTATCGACTAAATTGCCCTACTCACACGTCACATCGAGGCGCGCAATAAATTATTACCGCCTGGGCCTAGCCTGTTGCTTATCTCCTCGTGGTGGCGCAGGATCAATAACATCCGCGAGCCGGGGTCGGTAGTGTTTTCGAGAAGGGTGAGCCCACAATATTCGAGGGGTTCGATTAGACGGAACGGCTCGAAGGATTGACGTACATATGTAGCGTTCGGCGAACAAAACTTCGAAACTTATTGTAAGCAGGTTTCTGCTAGTGCAGGGGAGCCGTATCGCGGTGCATGGATAACGGCAGGTCTGGGGGAGGGCGATAAGATGGGGCGCACACGCTACTAGATAACCTGGGCAGAACATGTAAGAAGTCTAAACGTTGGTTCCGCCTGGATAGGGCAAGGGGACCGGGTTCGGCATGTAAGACACGTGTCTAGGGCCCCGGCGGAAGTAGTACATCGTAGAAGGATTAACGGGAGATCAAATAGTAGCGTGAGCCACGCTCGGAGACAGGGGATACCGATTTGGAAGGATTCGCTCACAGATCCGAGAATTCACGTTCGTGATGTTATGGTGGATAGATCGTTTGCATTAGTCTATGATTTGCTGCTCCCGATGTCTCGCTCTCGCTCTCTCTCGCCACTGACTGCGTCAGCTTTCCATTATCAAATACACTGACTTCGAGAAACTCGCTGTGCGACTATATGAAAGTATTGTACATGCAAAAATCAGGACTAGTTTACAGGATCCCCAACGCCGATGCTATCATGAATTATTACTCAGACTCGTCGTTCAGACTCGTCGTAGAACGTCAACCGTGTTGTGTGAAATCCCCCGTAGATGCTTGCGCAAGTCAGCTTCAAGCTGGTTAAAGACCGCGAATGAGATCGTGTTGCCCCGGGTCTGATGGCTTGGTGGAGAGCCTGGCGTGAGGCCTTGCGTATAGCCGCCGGTTCCAGTCTCCCTGAGGCGTCTCAGTAGTCGCTCAATCAGCTTCAAAACCACCTGCAAGTCTTCGAGAATGCCTTCGGTGCTGTTCATTGCCATGTCATCCTGGGTAGCCTTCGAGTACCTCTCCATCACCTCAAAGCCGATGAGAACCATGAACATCCGGACGTGGCTGTCGAGGGCGAAGCAATCGCAGTCGATCATCTGAAGGATGTATTCCATCGTGTCTCGGTTTCGAGCTTGCCCCGATATCGGCTCGTGGCGTAGTGATAATAACGTAGCAGCAGCCTGCGAAAGGCAATCGTGCTGCTGCATGTTGGGCGCATAGCTTTGAGGAGGTTGCGGTCTTGGAGTTTCCGGTGGCGTGCCAAAGGTCACGGGAGAAGTGTTAGGATACGGCGTAGTGCTATAGTCGTACCCAGATGGCATGCTTGATGCACTCGAAACACTCCTCGAGTGATGTCGCCGAGGGGCGGGATGATTCAGTGTGTCTAAGCACGGGATATAGTTGATAGTGTTGAATGTTGCTGTTGTTGTAATAGGATCCGAGGTTGGCGTAAGAGCTTGAAATGCCTGAGTTGGAAGAGGCGCCATTGGTGCGCTGGTTGCATCGTATGTATGTCCCATGTAATTGTTGGGAGTGTGGGCGTCATAGTTCATATTTGTGAACCCGCTAATGGCCGATGTATTGGCATTCAGCATGTTCATATTCGATTCGCTGAGCCAAGACATTGGCATCCCATGGGGCTCTGAAGCCGGAGAAGGCGTCCTGGAGCCATTTGGGAGAAGTTCTCTGGGCGTAGACGGAGCTGTGGTGACCGCTTGATCGATGAAGCCCGCGGCACTCAGCTTAGCGCGGGCGGGAAGACGCCCATAGCGAAAAGAAAGGCCATATGAACATTCGAGGCCTCTCTCACTGCATCGTGTACATCGCGGTTTTTCTTTGCTGCACCTGACCTTAGCGCCGGCGCAGTGCGTACAACTGTCCTTGTACTTCTGTCGGGTCCTCGTCGCCTGTCGTCCCGTCATTGTGTGAGATGGTTATGCTGCCGAAGTGTGAAGCCAGGCCAGTTGAAGTTCCAGTTCCCGTTCCAGTCGGACAATGTATGTGTGTAAGTATGTATGTAATATCACCGGCTCTGTCACGCCGGACGCGAGTATAAGTAGTCCAATTATAATGAGTGATGGGTAAGGAGAAGCCAAGGACTAGTAGTTGAAGCAACACACCTTCATGATTCGGTGGCGCTATCCTGCATGTGTTTAAAACAAAGGGTCAACGTCGGCAGATGTACGTAGCTGCTCATCCTCTCTGCTCGAGGAAATATTTTGAAATATCCTGGCAAGGTGCCGTGGAGGGTCATGGCTGCAAGTAATACCTACGCTAAGAGTGTTTCTTGCAGTGATCTCAGCCACAATCTGCGGGAGAAGTCTTACAAACCTACCCCCTTCCCTACCCTCTTCGCTCTAGTCACGGCAGCGCATGGTACGAGCCGGGATGTGAGCCAGCCTTAGCGTCGTTGCTGCCGATGTCGTCGGTCGTCCGATTTAACTCGTGGCAGGGGATCCACGGGATCAACGGCTTCAGGAACAGCCATAGGTGCTTCTATCAGGAGAGTGGGACACTCTCGCTAAGAAGACTCTCGTTCTGGTTAGATTCGAGACTGAAGCAGTCGGCTTACAGGGAGGGCCTGAAGATCTTGGACTGGCATCTCTCCCCAGCATTGCTATCTTGTTAGTTAGTTAGTGTGTGGAGAGAGAAAACCCCTTCCCGTTTGGGTTTTCAGCTCAACGGCGGATTTGCAGAACATTCGGCCCCCCCCCTTTGGCTGGCCTGGCCTGCCTGTACACCATACGCCAAATGTCATACACCACGCTGCACTACCTACCTACTACTTACCCTTCCACGGATTCGGCAGGTTGGCTGCTAGCTTAGTGATAGGAGACCGGGTACCTACGACACTACATAGACTAGGTAGGTACACAGATTGCCACATGCGTCGATAAATGGGATCCATGTGTGGATTGTGTAGATTGCGATGCTAAACTTATTCACGGAGGCGCCACAGCGGATAGAATACCGACCATGCACAAATCTACACAAATTAGGCTCGCAGCCGTCAGCCGAGGCATACACATACTATTTATTATTATTGAGCAGTATGCGTGTGCCTATTGGCTTGGGTACACCACATCCATCACACTACCTACTGTCTGTAAGTATGTAGTGTATGTTATGTATGTCACTGCGCTGCACTATTATGCGCTAAGGTACATGGCGTGTAGATGCGGGCCGCGGTTCAGCCTCACGCCAAGATGTCATTGGCGTACCTAGTGTATGTACCTATCCGACCTAAGAGTGTGTCTAGACAGGCCGTCTCATCTGGTGGCCGGAAGGGGGGTAGGGGGGGAATGAGGAGGGGATGGGCTTGGGGATGGTAGAGGGACTGGGTTAAAAGAGTCGAGCTCCCCTTCTTACCTGCACGCTTCTCCAAATAGTAAATACAGACACCAATCTGCAGGTTGCAATTCAGGGCCACCTGAAGTCATGTGGTCTGTGTCAAATCCTACTGCACGTCGATGCAGGAGGGAGACAGAGAAGAATACTCGGGTGCTTCAGAGGAGTCGATATATGGCGACTATTGACAGTTACGGTAATATCGTTAATATCAAACCTCGTGCCTGATGTCGCATCGCATGGAAGGTAGGATGGCACCGTAGCAAGCTGAAGAACGACGAAGCGCGTGGCAGCCGTCGTGCTGCTATACCTACACGACGATGCTGCATGAGACCCCGGCACGAACCGGGATGTATCATGTAGCATCACGTAGCCCACCGACTTTGTGCATAAATACTGTTGTAAGATCGGAGGAACTTCACGCCAAGAGCAGCTCACCCATTGGGTATCCTTCTGGTCTTTTGATGGCGAGATGCCGTGTATACCTTCCACAGAATTCTTACGTATTATACACAGTCCTGTCATTCCACCAAGTATGCAAGGTGGTGCACGATTTGCAATTTATGGTTTAACGATACTAGCCTAGATCTTAAAGGAAAAAGAGAGGCGGAGAGAGAATAGCCGTACACTAACCTCCCACACACTAGACACAGCAGTGTCCGTGTATAGCTGCACATCTTAAGCGCCTCTTAGGTACTCTTACCAGATGGAGTAGATAATTCCGATGCCGCCATAGAAGATTCGGGCCACACGGCTATCTACAGTAGCGCAAGTATGCCATGCCCAACTCGAGCTTGGGCTGAGTACAAGTACCGCTACGGCTTACAGCATAGCTCTGATAGAAGTACCAAACATTAACCAATCTCTATCGATATGTAGGCATGCATATTATATAAGGTAATGGGCTATAATATGTTACATGTAAGTAAGATCGTATGTATAGCAGTGCAGGTATGTATAGTACCCAGGGCACTATCGCAGTGACGAAATCGGTTGCCCTTTGATGCATCCCGTAATATCACGTGGTAGGCAGATCGCGCCCTATCTCAACGGAGACATTATTTGTCCCGATATGGGAATTTTACTCGAGGAAACCCAAGCAGTTCTGTCCTGTGGTACGATTTGGAATTCACCCCCGAAATAGAAGACGGTATCTATGTAGGAAATCTGCCTACACTAGTATGCTGCACCTAGCGTACCGTGGAACGTGTCTTGACAAGGACTACACTAGAAATCTTGAGTCGGCGTCATCGTGGATTATGCCGAACCGAGCGGTAGTGTCCTATCAACGCCAACATGTCTATACCTACATGCCTACCGCTTATGTTGGTAGATTACTGACAGTACTGTAGGACAGGAGGCTGCTGCGTACGTCTTTAGATAGCACAAGGAGGCCAGGACAGGCCAGGACCGGGAAAATCAACTATGCAACGAGGTAAGTACCCCCATCTCTGCCCCATCTACGCTACGGAATACACTACAGGTAGATCACGGTGGATCGACCAGGGCAGAGAACCAGGGTTGAACAAACGGGTGGCACCGTCTTGGCTCCGCGACGGAAGCATTCCGCTGCCTGGTACTTGTTGACTCGAGATAATTACAATTCAATCGAGGCTTGAATCCCCCCGCGCTCTGGTGTTGCGATGAGAACACACACCTCCATACTTACATGCCTACGCGTACGAGTCCGAACGAGTCCGAGTGTGCCTAGGCGGTCGAGGGCGTCTGCCGTGATCGAGGCAGGCAGCTCTTCCTATTGATGGAATCAATCGATCAATTAATTAATCGATTAATCAACCGGCCATCGAGCAAGTAACCCTTCCTTACGCTACAGGCACGAGAGACATAAGAGACTAGACTCAGCCACAGGCCCTCTACATGCAATCATAAGCCTCGGTCTCAAGTTGAATCAATAATCTGTATCATCTTTTATCGGTTATCTGATGAGGTAATAGATCGTCTTTACACCAGGCCTACTTACATACCTTGGACTTACTCGGTGTCCAAGTTAAGTGCTTAAGTGCCACATCCGGCCGTCCCTCACATTGCCACGTTGCGCCCCAGCTACTTGACTAATATCTACGCAACTTGAATACCGTTCCTAGTACTCGGTGCACCAAGAAAGAGCCGTCAGTGGGACGTCCAGAAATAGAGGGCCCTATGGAGGGCAGCTAGTCGCCCTGAATGACGACTGCCCAGTACGCCTGTGCTTGGCAACAAAGGTCCCTCCCCCGGACCACTGTGGCGACGACGACTGCAGGTTAGAATCAGGGTCAAGACGCTGCAGGACTCTTTTTGGGTGGGGGCATCTCAGATACACTTGGCGACAATCATAGTCTCGGTGCCGTCAGATCATCATACATCATAATCGTACTCTTCGAGCCCTACCTAGATGCTATCTTGGGCTACAATGTTGGCCTCGACGTCTAAGGCCACGTACATGAGGTCGCGCCAAAGGAAAACATAATCTCGGTGAGAGAGTTCCTCCGAGAGAAAGAGAAGAGACGCTTCGTCTTGTTATCCCACGTCCAACGTCTGATCTTAACCCCTTTGAAAATCCTTTACCTCGAGGCTCTACGCCACTTTGCCATGATTGCCGGTGCCTGCTGCTAGAATATCATGGATTGAGTCTATCCGCTTCCTCCTCGTTGCCTTCCCAGGCGGCCAGTTGCTCCGGGCTAGTGCGCCACCATTCAAATCATGATAGAAAGGTTGCCAAGATAGTAAATGACCGCAATCCAGGGCCCGGTCGTTACGCAAAGAGCGTAGGCTGCACTCTTTTAACCTGTCAATCAGCCGTCCTCGTAGGGCAGTTGAGACATCAGTAATTGAGCCGCCGAGTATTGCCATTGTTGTATCTTGTAACTATGGTAGGTCCGGGATGACCAAGGCTAGTGGAATAGTCAATTGGCAACCTACTACGCATGAAATAGAGGTCTAAGGGGGCATTCCCACGATATCCAACACACAATCATGAGTTACCAAGCTTAAAAAAATGTGCTAGTACTTATGGTATGAGCCCTAATACACCTGGATGTCTGGCTACCTCTTCGATTTACATCTTAACTACACACATCTCATCCAATTCCAGTACTGGTACCCTCCGATTCGAGAATGATCACGACCCACCATCATTCTTGGCCACCAAAGCTTATGTGGCCACCTCGGTCTAATGCTATGAGGCCGTGTCGATTTGAAAATTAGCTAGAGACTAGGCTAGTAATGCGATGATGAAAGAACAGGCTAGCGAATTATATCGTTCATCGTAGCGTACATTGTAAACCATTAAGCCTATTTCCGAACAATGAATGCGCATGACCAGCCCCTTCAGACTTCTTCAATATATATAAACCTTGTATGAAGTTGGAATCGCGACGCCCCCAAATAGCTAGCTAACGATCAAAGGAATACAGGCTACGCTCCGCATTTGACTGTCTACCACCATTCCAAGCTAAAGACGGCTCTTTAAGGCAGACTTATCAGTGCATAGATATGTCAGTAAACATTAGTCGTCCGATGCCTGAGGAAGCATTGTCAAAAGTGACCTCGAGCCCTCAACTTGCATCAAATACGTCTTCATGCACTCTAGACTATTAGACTTACTATGAAGTCGGCATTTTGCCTACTAACATCACTGCCCGACCGAGGAAGCCTAGAACTCCTTATGGGATCTTTAAGGGGGTTCAGAGGTTAATGGCCTGCACTATTGAGTTCTACACTTATCTTTACCGCCACAATATGATTCCCTTCCCCTTGCCATGTAACACGCCCTTCCAATAGAGGAAACCCAGGACGACACCTTCGTTCACACCCTTTGACATTGACAAGAACAGCTTTATCGGATACAAGCCTGCCGCTATTAGAAGCAGCTATCGTGTTTTTGCATAAACATAACTAACACCCTGTACACACGTAAAGCAGCTCTAGCCTTACACAATATAGTTTCTAGGTATCTTGATATGATATTTCCACCCTCACTGTAAAGACTGTACGGTGTGCGACCCTAGGTTCCACGTGTTACCCGGATCATTCTATCACCCCTTCCCCTACCCTCCCCATAACCGCCACTAAGATCACGTTGCAGGAATTCCCATATTTCCTAGATAACACTCCAATATGGTGCGTAGTTAGGATCCAACGCGTCAAACAAAAAAGGCATCCCCCGATTCAGGCCGTTTTCATCAAACGTACGCGCGCGGACCTCAACACTGAAGTCCATCATGGCAGCCTTGAACTTAGCGGCAGCAGCCTGCGTCTTAGCATTCGTTTTCGCGAGCAGGTCGTCGCTGTCGAAGAGATGCGACAGCGTCTCGTTGGTGTCGCGCCACATGGGACGATGTCCGACGACGTACGTCGAGACCTGCCAGACAGCACCTTCTGGTGTCGGCATGAAGGCCACTAAATGAAAGAGTCGTACGTTAGAAAGGAACGTTTATGCCGAACCCCCGACTCATTACCGAGGTGCTCTGAAAGCAGAAGGGGGGTTTTGGGGTTCAGGGTTACATACTCAGGTCCTTCTCCGTAAGCCCCTTTTCAGACGGGATCGGTTGCAGGAACCCGGCCGGGGCGAATGGAAGGGACATCGAGTTCAGATGGATGCCGTTCGTACTCATGACGTTGCTCACGATAACACTAAGATATGCCTGGTGCGTAAGAATATCGGCGATGGATTGCCTGCTCTGGATGGCGGGGAAGTCATAGACCCGCGCCGCCCGAGTCTCGCGATGCCAGGCCTGCAATTCTATATCGCTAGCTACCGCCTTGTCGCTGGGGTAGTACGAGTTGATGAATGTATTCATGAATTCGCGGATAGACTCAGTAACGACGCTCGTGTCTTCGTAGAATGGGAATGACTTTAGCTTGGGCCCGAAGGAGCTGTCGACCAAGCCGCGTTTCTTGAAGTTCGAGCGATAGTAGTTCCCTTGGAAAGAAGCCGATTCACCAGATAGGTATAACTGATTCACGTAGTCGCGGGCGGCGTCGGGAGACCATGGATAGTATTGGGGACCAGTGAACGCCGTTCCCGTTTCGAGGCCATTCTCCAGATTGGGACGAACGCCCCAAGGAGTTTTCTCAACTGTTCGGTCATCGTCAGAAATGCTGCTATATAGTAGTGAAGCAAAAGGGCAAGACGCACTCCTATTAAGAATAGCCATGACTGGGTGGTCGTTGCTAAGACTCCGAATCGCAGCAAGATAGGGGGCCTCTGCAGCCGAATGCGACTGGCCCACATGCGCCCAAGTTGAGTGGTAGCCATCATTCTGATTCAGAAGCATTTTAGCAAGTAACCAATCTGCAGGCTCATCTTGCGGCGTGTAGACAAGAGCTGAGCTCTCCCTATCCTTGACGATCGGTTTCACGGCTAGCGGGAGGAAGTCGCCCGACCGGTCTATGTAGAAGTAGGCCTGGCACCCGGCTCCGTACTTTCCACTCGAAGGTAAATCCCTATTTTACGACTTGGGGTCAGTAATGGCATTCTATCATGAAGTCGCGGTCATGAAGGGTCCCGAGAGCTTTCAGGGGTAATAGGGCTATCGGGGGTAGAGAGCAAGGCCCTTGATTAGGCAGCACTCGTTCTCGAGGCGTGTTGGATGAGGCATAGAAGACTTTAGGGTACTGACCTACGACGTGTTAATATGTGTTGGGAATAAGGCGTTCGTGTTTACAGTATCGGATCAATGCCAACCGTGTCTCACGGAGATACGATGTCTAGAGAATCACTTACTACAACAAGTTAGTCTTTAATAAGGCCAATAGGACAAGAAACGAAGACTAGGAAAAGCAGAACATGCTTTTTCATATACCTTTAAGTTACTGAAGTCCGTCGAGAAGAGACGGCCTTGATCACGGAGATCCGTGAGAGAAAGACCGCCCGTGATTGAAGCAGCATTATCAACAGGGAAAAGCAAAGCATCATGACGTTGAACACGCTGTATCTTGTATGGCGTCGCAGACTAAGCACAGTTTTCAAAGTTAGAAGTAATTCCCGGCACGAAACCACAATGGCCTCGAACGCGTTAGGGTCTAGGGACGGGAAAAGGGTAGGATTGGTTCTCTCTCACCAGCCTCATCATTGAAAACAACCGGTCGTCCGTGTAGTTCGTTAGCATTCCCGTCATTGGCCCGCGAGGAAGGGACATGTTCCATTGGTTCTTATACGTGTTCGCGTAGTCGTCTAATGTTGAGAAGTTGCCTGCCTATTGTCTTTAGTTAGCAGAGTTAGTCACCGGGTTGAGCTTGCCTACCGCAATGATGCCCGCTAAGGCAGACACCGACTCTTTTGCAATGACTTGGGCATGTTCTACTACGATAGGGAACCATTGGGCTTGCTGTTGTGATATTGTCTGATTGGCAAGTGTCCCGGTAGGATAGAAAGCGCCGCCAATCGGGTATTCTTTGTACAGCCAGCCTTTCCGTTTCGCCTCGATGGTAGCGGCCCTCGCCTTATAGTTAGGGTCGGCATTGGGTAGGGTAAACAAGTCACTACCACTCTTTGTGGGCGCCGAAGAGACTGAAACGGCCGCACTAGAGAGTAGAAGACACAATCTCGCTAGGGCTATCATCGTATCTTCTGAGTCACTAACAAAACAGGGATAAGCAACTCTCTGCTTATTTGAATAGCACCCAACGAAGAGCAGTAGTCATATTTTAAATAATCTTCAGTCTATCATCTGTTCGAAAACTCTTTCGCTACCTCAATCCCATCATTACGATATTAGGTAAGTATGCTTACTCGCCGTATCCATTGATGCTGACCAGAAGAGCTTCGACTGTGCCGCGTTGACGCAGTGAATCGGTTCTATGCCTTTCGAGTGAGCACTAAGACAACCTGGCTCATACTATATGTGATAAAAGGGAGGTCAACAGGAAGGCCGATGGAAAGACTTCGATGACCGCTTCGTTTAGGAAAGTTCCCGGGCCGGCTGGGCGCCTATCTCGGGATATTCTCTTTCTTTCGTCTGCCACGCCAAGAGACACTTACACACATGCATATCGTAAGTCCGCTTGTGTGTTAAGTCCGAGTTGCTATCTTGTGAAAATTGGGAAAGCCTACAGTAAATCATAAAGCCAAAATTGAAGTAGAAGATAATAAGTACCAAGTTTCTAGCGCCGAATGTGTCCGATTAGCTAAGAACGAAAGTTAAGTTCTCAAGTCAGCCGAGCTTTTCGTACGAGCCTTCAAGTTTGTGTAGGTATGCCCATGTGGTGGCATCCCGCTCGTCAAGATCCAACCCAACCAAGTGCCAGAGAGGGATCAAGCAGGGCTCAAACAGGCAACTAATACTTATCTGGATTGGCTCCATCTGCAGGACCTTCTCCAGGCCAATCACCAACCAATGCGGCATACAGGACCTAGCCATTCATATCGTTCAAATCTAGGTTCTGTGTCCGGGGTAGCAGGGCACTGCCGGCTCTGTGCCGGTTGTGCATTAGAGATCACCCAGGCACTGTAACCTAGACGCTAGGATTGTAAACCTTATATTTTACGTGTCGACGTATACCTATCCGAGACAGGCCTTTATTGGAACCGTTGCGAGGCTAGATAGTGTTGGAATATCTGGACTAACTACTCAAATAACTATATCAGTCTTGCTGTCGGATGTCCCGTGCGGCCACTAATTCTCGGTACCTAGCGGGTTGGCATAGCCTAGTATTCCGATTAGGAACAGGCACCGAACGAAACTCTCGGCCAGGCTAGCCGCGAGTGCTGTAGGGTGGTATTCTTGGCAGCTAGTGCTCCGGATATCTGGAATGTATGAAATACAATGCGATCATTGGTAATTAAACGCAACTTGCTTAACCTCTTTGATGCATGAGCAAGTTGGCGGTCAACGGGGAGGATTCTCGCTGGGCATGGGGTTTATACCTAACTAATAGAGATTAGAGAGAAGCTCAAGCTCGTTGCAGCACACCAAAGCCGTCGCTGCAAGGGCAAAAGGTACGGTGAAGCTGCTCAACGGCTAGATCTACTTCCATGTAGTCAGCAGTGGCTTCGCAAACAAGAGGCAAAGACTCTCTATTCGACAGGCGGCAGCATACGCCTTTACTAAAGCTGCGTTCGTCGTCTAGACATTCTCACTCGAATCATAATCATTCTGCACAACCACGTTATCATAAACGCCACAAGATTACGTCGCATAAGAATCTCACCACCCCGCGGATCGGGCATTTCTTTCGAGTAAATCCGAAAATCCGGTATCATACAATAACATACATCGTGGATCCACATCCCGGACGATCTTGACAGGTGCCCAGGCATTCCTCTTCTCGAGATGACCGTGCGGACACGACGTACCACTGTAGCCCCTGCTTTATGCTGATCTTTATGCTGATCGATCTCGGTTTGTTTATGCCGATATGATCTGGTTTCTTCTACCCACACTAAGCCCAAGGGGCCGGTCAATAAGTGAATAACTACTAGTAGTCTCGTTCGCGTGGAAAATATTGTGAACTAGTTACCTAATGCGCCACACGCATCCATGCATATACACAGAAGATGTTTCCCACTAAAACACCTCCGCCCGACTAAAATAAATAGTAGTAATAAACCCCAATAAAATCAACAAAAATGAAGCATCTCTCCTGAGTGTGATTCGAACACACGACCTGTGGATCTCCAAGATGGTAATTTCAATTACAGTCCAACGCGCTACCAACTGTGCCATCAGGAGATGCGATGGACAAATCGCCGAGACATACCAAAAGATGTTGTCGGCCACGTCGGCTCTCTAATCCACGTGACCGGCTTCATCCTTCATCACACTTTCTTGTCCATATCGTACGTTCGTTATCTAGCAGAGACCTTTGGATGTTAATTAGTAAGAGTACCCTGATAGAAATTGAATATGATTGAAACGTACAGTTGAGATGTAGGTAATGTATGTCTATGGCAATACTCATGAGTGTGAAACAGCAGCCATGACTATCAGCCACCACGCAGAAATAAGAAAATAACGAGGGAAATATGTGAACCCCTTTCGTTTCATTAAGGCCGCCGCACATGATCGTGGATTCCTACAGTAATGAAATACATCCTTGCTAACAGCAAAATATAAGAGTCTATTGACGCACCTTCTCTATGACTTGCTTACCCGCCAAGGCATCCGGCGATAGTATGGATGACATCCTGGGATCTCGAATCCTAAGTACCTAGCAATCATATGTTGCGCGCTGTTCTATGAATCATAATCCCTCAGCCCTAATACTTGCCGTAAAACTTCATGAGGAAACTATCGATGTTTGTATAAAAGCACAGTATTGCAAGACTTCTAGTAATGCTGCACGGGTCGGTCAAACGAGGAGCCCTAACGCTGCAACTACAAATGGGCTGTTACCTACCACCCTGAGCCATCGTCCAGACACGCAGATTCCGGGAGGCTTGGGAATGGGTTATACCAAGCACTATGATTGTCAGGAGCTCGCATGAGCCTTTCGGTATAGCCTTATCTAACATGTTAGATACGATAGATACCTTGGTTTTAGAGAAATTTATGAAGTCGCTTGTTATTACAGCTTTCGGAGTGTTTCAAAGGAGAATTACACACTCAATTAAGCTATTCGAAGAGAAGGTCGCTCTAAGCAGGTTGCCTTTTTAAGCCCGGCTATTACACTTTCCCTATTTGCTCGAGTGTATAAGTAGGTACCTAGGTAGTTTGAAACATAATCTCCATGTGTATGAGCATCCACGTAATCGAAGATATCGGCAAGGAACGGGACGTCAATACCGCCTAGCAAGAAAGTGAGAGAGGGAGAGAGGTCATTTACAGCGTTGTAGCGGCTCCTACCAAGATTAGTGCAGATAAGAGACATTGCCATAGAGATAGACAACGCCAAAAAGCTATAAGCCGCAGCGACATCAATCAGGCCACTTTGTCGGTCAGTATTAGATATGTTGGGCGTAGTGCGGCCAGTGTAATAAGCGATAGGAGCTAGAATGTCTACTTAATTTTCAGGGTGAGGAGCCGGGATCTACGTAGGTTAGTGGCTATGGCAGTGGGAGTATGGAATGCGGTTGCTAGCCGACAGCGAAGTATGTTTGGCCAGCCCTGACAATAACTCCTGATGGCACGGGTAGAAGCCATACTACATTGCGTGACTTTCAAGAGTCTCATATCGACTTCATCTAAGTTAGATAGTAGATGATACCTAAGTACATAAGAATGTACCGCCATACCTTTGCAAATTCAGACCGGCCCTAATGCAGCCAAAGATACCTAAACTATAATAAAATAAAGCTCTTTGTTAATAAATATTATATAATTTTTTTTATTATATAATAAACTATTATTATTATTAGCTATATTATAGTTTAATTTAGCTATTTAATATATTAGTTTTTAAAAAGCTATTATTTTAGTTAAATTGTTTAAATTTATAATAAAAATTAAAAAAATATATTTTTTTAGCTATTTTATTATAATTTATTATTTTTTTAAAATAAAATAGTATTATTATTTATTTTTTTGTTTAAATAATTTAGTTTTAAATAAAAACTAATTTAAAAAATTAATTATAATATATTAAAAAAGCTTAAAAAAGTTAAAAAATTATATTTAAAATATAAAAAAATTAAAG